>JAQFYG010000896.1:0-23047 GCA_034694325.1 Entomobrya corticalis
GTGTTTTAAGATTCTGATATGAAACCTCTCCAGAAAGATGATGATGGCGTCGTTTGCCCTCCTATGACGAGTGCCATTATCATTGCTGCATCGCATCTTTAATAATAATATTTTTGAAATTTTACCGTTTCTAAAGTAGTGGCAGTTGTGTAGTAGGTAATCGGAAATGCCTAATGTTCGGTAATGCTATATCATCTTGAAAATTCTCCACATTCATAAATACACAGGCTTTATTTTTGTTTGGACAATATGAAATGGCCAATTGCATTGATGTAAGGATGGGAAATTTTAAGGATTACTATCATCATAACCACCTGATCACATTGAAAAAAGATGCATAAGGTGGTGGTGGGCTTTGTTTCTACCCTATTATCACAATCCACCCCCTCGTTTGTTTTTTACTTCAAGTTTGACTAACAACACTCCACCGCTAAGCAATCGTTCATTTAACTTCATTTAAAATCGCTCATGCAAGTAACCCAAATAAATGATACTCAATTCTATTGTAACATGCTAATCAGCAAACGAATAAAAATCACTCATGCAGGGACGTATTTCAATAGTATTCAAAGCAAACAATATAATAAAATACAAAGAGCCTAGACACATTTTGTATACAAATTCATCCAGTATTATCAGCATTAGGTTTATATTTTTTATATATGTACGAATGATGAATTGAAATTAACAAAAGATTGTCGGCAGTGGTGGTATGTTTGTAATATAAACGTATTAAAAGGAGACAACTTGAAATGCACAAGAAGAAAAGAGAAAAGAATTTTAGATGACTGTCACATCTTTTGAATGACTAAAGGAAACAGCTTTTCTCACACAGCTTCAACATCAACCGCCGCCACTATTGCATTTATAAACAAGATACAAAAATACATATTATTACCAAGAAAAAAAATTTAGTCAAGAGCTGAACAAGTAAAAAAATTAAAGGGAGAAATCATTGTTTTTTTCTTTGGTGAGAACAAAGGTTTTCAAACACGAGAAATTACAACGTTCCCTTCTTTTCTTGTTTTTCTGATCCTCCTTCATCTTTTTTTTAGAGAAAAAAGAATTTCACACTTGGTTCCCTGTCAGCATTCAAGTTACTATAAATTACAATGTATTTCAAAGTAAAAAAAACAGTTTGAAAAGAATGGCTACTTAGGTATATCAAACACGAGCACTATTGCATCATCACAACCAGTAGTGTATAATTTCGTAGGAACCCCGACTGATGTAGCTGTCGTTCTTCATTCATCCTACAAGTTCCTGTCTTATTTTTCTAGCTGATGATGATGAAGATCATCAACATCACCATGATCATGATACAAAGGCGATGAAGGGTGTAAAAACATTTTTTTCTTCTGTGCTTCTCATTTTCTTCGGTCGGATATCCTAAAAAATTACTGCTACGCTTTCACTCACTCACGGCTGAGTTGTGTAACTTGAAAGAAGAAACGTCAAATGTATTAAAACTTGTTTTTTTTCAGTGTGGAAATGAAAGTAAAGTACATATATTTTTACATGCAATACATGCTCACTTACTTTTCTTTTACTTTCTCCTTTACTTTGTTATTTTCACTATCAAAAATCAAATTGTTCTTTTTCAGTTGCTGATGTAAGTTCTGCTGGTGCTAAAGTTGCTACTTGATGTTTGATGTCTAAAGATTCCAGCTTTATAGTAAAAAATCAAGTGAAGCAAATAGTATTGTAAAAAGACGTAATTGAAGAAAAAATAGGAGAAATTTCATTCTTTATAACTTTTTTTTGGCCTACTGGACGTTTTTGACTTGCTGCCACTTGCCACATGCACACTAAAATTAAACGCTAAAAAACATGCAGTTTTTTGCTGCCTTGTTTATTGCTTTGGTAAATAGAAGGGAAAGCTTCTTTGATATTTTGGAAGGGGTGTTTGTTTGCTGTGTGTGCGACAAATAAAAAAAATCGTGTCTGCACATGTAAATAAATTTGTTCATTTAAAATACCGGATTTGAATACGTTACAGTTTACAGCCAAAATTCAAGTAAAATACTTGAGCTAACCGTAACGCTTTCCATCATCATTTATTATTTTGAAGTGACCTATGTACTCCGAATGCTCCAAACATTTTAAATCATGCAAGTGTTGTAGATGTTTAAAGGAACTTGAGTATAAGAAGCAAGAATCTTTAAAGGCCTATTTGACTGTCTATCAAACAAGTGATTCCGTCTTCACTCTTCTTGAAATATCTTTGACGTTTCCTTTTCCTTCACGTAGAATGTATATATAGGTATGTATGTAGACATTTACAGTTTTACAATTAGATTCGGTTGTTAGTATGTTTAACTACACATGGTTCGTTCTCTTATTTCTTATCATCCCCTTCATCATTTTTTTTCTTTTTTTTTCATTTGTAGTATCTGTAAAATGTGAGCGTGACCGGTTTTCCACTTAAATGCAAATTAAAAAAAGGGAGGAAAGGCAAACAATTTGACAAATCGATGTTAGTCTTTTTTCCAGGAACTTTATGCTGATCTTTTCTCTTTAAATAAAAACTTGCTTGTATTTAAATGTGTATAGAATACTGCTAGAATAAATACGAATATATAGGTAACCGTTACAGTACTTTATGGGGAAAGAATTCCCTCTGAACAAATCTCCAGATATTATTTTTATTACATTTTCAAACAGCACATGATCATCATCTTGATCATGCATATTATGGAAAATAAAAGAAAAAAAAACAAGAAAAATGTAAAGCATGTGAAAAAAGACGTGAGCACACCGTTTTGTTGTTTGTTTTGTGTTATTGTTACAAATCTGAATCCACCACTTTCTCTTGTACATGAGTACGTATCACAAAGAACACAACTCATCACAAGGGAAACGCTCAATGTTTCCGTTCTACTTGGCTAGATCATAAATTACATTGAATCAAATGAATTTTTATGATCATAGTGACGAGAAGGCATGAACAGGCAAGTAGTTTTGTATCGTATATTCACTTGTATTAAAAAGAAGACCTTTCCTTTTCATCCTTTGCTTGCTTCGTTTCCTTCCACGTACGTATCAATTTTACATAATATATCAGTATTTTATACAGATACTACGTACCTTTCTCCCTTCTTCCTTTGCAATAATCATAATCATATCATCACGTTGATGATCATAAGGGAATACCTTAAAATATTCACTCACCAGAACCACCAGCACGCAAACAAAATTTTGTATGAAAACTTGTTCTACTATAAATATATTTTCTCTAAACCAGATTTTCCTTTAGTGCCTATATTATGTTTAGCGTACATGCCTGGAATGCTTTAAAATTCATAATAAAAAGAATAAATTCAATCTTGAGTGCACACGGCGGAAGTGTATCGTAACATGTATCAACAGAATACGGAGCATGGAAGCAGAAACGTGAAAGTGAAAAAAAAAACAGAACAGAAAAGAATACCAACAAAATATGCATAATAATATGAGAAAAATATATATCTTCAGTTTGTTTTAGTATAAAATATAAGTAAAAAAGGTATGTACGCGTTCCTACTTCCTTTTCTCCGTTTTACGTGGTTTCGCTTAGGTAGGTGGGCTCACTTTTTTCTGTTCTTTCTCCGCGCGGCTGCATGGCTTTTAGGTAACGTATTCATCATCAGAATCAGTAGCGGGAAGAAAGAGAGAGCTGTAATTCTATATAAGAAAGTAGGTAACGAAGAACAGGCATGGGGTGGAATACTGTGCCATCCCATCACGGTGGATTCAACACACATAAGCTTGAGTACTTACACTTAGGTTGGTGGAGAGACTACTTCATAAAATACAAGAGCACATCACATCTTTCAGAATTATTTGCTCAAGGATGAAGGTAGCTATTTTTTCTGCTGCTCAGAACCTTTCTTCTTACTTTAGAGTAACTTGATACTCAAATTATGCTCAGTACTCATGTATGAATTCAACATAAAAAAGAGAGAGGATATGATCATAATCATAGTTATGATGAAATTCAAGATCTTTTCCGGGACGATATTATTATTATTATCGTGATGATGAAAATTCACGGTGTGTATCTGCCGGTCTGAATGTGAATGGGGTGGTAAGGAGAGGAGATAGTTGATTACATAAGGTATCTTTATATATAATATTCCTCTCCTTGTCATCATCACCATTTCTTTTTTCGGCATATCAGATTTTTGCAGTGTAAAGAGTTTTTTATTTTCTGTTCAGCTAAAATAAACTGAAATTCACAATACATAGTACGCACATCGGAGAAGAAGTAAGGCTTTTGTATTATTATGATCATGATGATGATCAGGCGTGCCGTGTAAACGTGTCAAAGTACCTCGTGTAGTATTTTTTCCCATTCTTATTGCTTGTTCCTTTTTTCACGGGTAATAATGTATGCGGAAGATATTGTGAAAGGAAAAGTGTCATAAATTTGTTGAGATTCCTCCCTTCTTCTCCTCTTTCTTCTTTCAGAACATTATAACATTTTATTTAGTCCGTACAACGTAAACTAGCAGAAGATATAGATATAAGAAATAAGATATTGTTATCATCGTGCAAGACATTCTGGTAGATATGAAAAGTGTGCAATAATCATAATAATGGATGCGGTATAATGCTAATATACACAACAGAAAAAATCCACTTCCTTTCTTTCTTAAGCCGTTTTCATTCACTCGCTCAAGCAATTCAAGTGTTTTCACGTTGATTTAATACAATAAATGTGTATTCTGTATTACATATTTATTACGTTGATAGCTAACCAGAAACTATATAGGGTTGACGACACAAAAAAACGTGATTACAATGATACATAGGTAATAGAATTGTACACGAATGTACTTTGTTACTTACCATTACCATTTCAATTTGTTTTTCTACTCTCTATGAAGACAAAAAACGAACGAGGACACCCAAGAACTTTTCCTCTAATATATTTGTTACAACGGAGAGAATTCTGTAAAAATGTATTTTTTGTTCTACAGTAAGCGATAAAGACGAAGGTATACATTTTTAGCCAGGAGTCGTAACGAAACAGTTTAAATGGCAAGCGGGCACCGGGCAGGCCGTATATTCTACTTAATGCTCCAAATGTATTTATGCATTATCTTATTAATACATTTTACGAATTTCCGAAAGAAATTCTGAGATATGAACGCAATGACTGAAACGAATGACAGAAAAAAAGAGAAGAAAAAAATAAAACAACGGCAAAGAGAATAGAAAGAAGAAAATAAGACAAACGATATTGTATCCCACACGTACTTTTTTATTTTATTTCCTTCTTGTCGTTTTTTACCGTTTTATCCTGTTGAAATTCATTTGAATGGCGGTAGCAGTGGTGGTGGTGCATGCAATAATAATAATAGTATAATTCTTAAAGTGGGCTGTGAGAAGCAGTTCCTTGTACAACAAACGACTTCTCCATCCGTACACGTCTTTATATTTAAATGCATTACACAATTTTTTTTCTTCCAGGAGAATAGAAAAAAGGAGAAAAATAAACGGGATCCCGTGTATAAATTCCTTTTCTAGCTTCCTCAATCAAGTTAAAATATATTATTACAATTGCTAAAGACGTGTGTAATGCCTTCGTCGAAAAGAGCGAGACAATTTTCTCCATTGCTATATAATATAATACTCCTTTACTCCCAGATAAAAATAAAGAAGGGCGGAGAGAGATACAACCAGCTCATAATAAGGTATAATGCAATGAATTCAATGAAAGAAAAGTAATAATGGGATGAGTAAAGATAACGGACAATTGCAGTAGTAGGAGTAGCAGTAAAGTCCCATCCATTCCATTCATATAATGTGTAGACCTGGATCAACTGAAAGTGCATTATTATTTTTTTGGGGAAAGAAAAAAAAGAAAGAAAAAAGGCTTTTATTTCAATTCATTGTACCATGTTTATTATGAAAACTATATAACATTATTATGTATATTATGGCATCGCATCAAGCAACGGTAAAAACCCCTTCCACTAAACTTATACTCTTCTCTTAAGGCATTTTTTACAGTGCTTTGTATAGAAAAGAATGTGTATGTTGTGTAGAGAAAAAGTGGTAACAGCAATAATAAAATGGGGTGGATTTTTTTGCCCTCTCACATGGAGAGGGAGGAGAAGAAAAAAATACAGACAAAAATGGACCGTGTGTATAAGTAAGAAAGAAAGCTGGCTAACTAACTATTACTTTTGCTGCGACCATAATAGGGACATTGCATTACTGCTTCTACTTACTTTGCTCCAGTCTACACAGAGCTATTTCACAAATGAACATCACATCCTATCACAAAGCTGTATAGAGCTGTGACATTCTTGTCTGCTATATTATTGTTACTTATGTAACTACGCTTTCTTTCATAGGACTCAATAAATTACTTTCTAAATGTAATCTGTATTATTACCACCAGCACCACCACTACTACTAACATTACTATTATTATTACACTTAACATTTTCCTGGCCTAAAGGAACCGTAGAAAGTAGTTGTTGAATTCTTATGTTGTATACCAGACTACCAGTATAACAAAAACTGCTTTTTGGCTACACACACTCAAATAATCATATTATGTATATCATTGCGTAAAATTATGTGAATACCTATACACTAGATTGTGTTTCCCCGTGTACTGAACGGTTAAGGGAAAACTATATTATTATATTCAATACCACCACCAACTACCGCCACCATACACAACTATGTACATTCAATTCATTCATTCAGTCACTCATTTCCCTTGCATTTACGTATTTTTTTGTCCACATACCAAAAGTAGAAGAAGAATAGAAAAAATCCCAGGCTTTCTATCTTTTTATTCTGCAAAAGTAATAACGGTAGTGATGTGCTTATATTGTTTGAAGCTTCCAGTAAAGCTTTCCAATGATCTAGTCAGAAAGCCTATGATGATGGCAATGGTACGGTCATAATACTGTGTTCCTTCACTTTCACTTTGACATCATCTAGCATAGTACAATTTTTATTTTATACAGCCAAAACAACTTGCAATGAAATACTAGTACAAAATCAAGAGGAGGATGACACTAGCTACAGCTGGGATCTCTCTTTTCAAGAAAAAAGAAAGAAAAACAAAAAATTGAGCTTGTAAGTGCTTATGAAAATTGCCTTGATATTCAAAAGCTGCACTACAATATATAGAGGAGAGTATTATAATGTAATAATATTATAAAACTAGTGGCAATACTGGCATTTACTCCCTCTCAAAAAAACACACACACGACAAGATTCAAAGAATCTTTTCCTTCTTTTGTCTTCTTTGCTGCCTGCTTGCTATACAAAAGCATTAAATGTCTACATTTTTTTACCCGCATCACTCACTTCCCCGTAAATTTGTGTATTACACAAAGATAGAAAATGGGCTAGGGGTAAAAGTAATAAAGAAAAGATACGTAGTAAGAAACAAGACAGATAAAAAAGTTAGAAAGATAGATGTATCGTACATAGACTGACATGCAAATGGCAAGAGGAAGTTGCTCTTTAAAAAAAATTATCATGAAATGGTTGCATGTGATCATAATCAACAGCAGCAGTGGAGAAAGTAAGTGAGAAGAAATTGTGTGCGTATGCAAAATACTTTTGATCCTAGCAGAGTATGTATGCTTCTATGCTTGTATGAAAACGAAATAAAGCAATAAGACACAAAAGTAGTGATAAGGTATGGATGTTGATGTATTTTTGTAAGTATATCACATTTTCTTTCTCTTTTTTTGTTTTTCCCATATTACATCACATCTTATATAAATGTGCAATGCAGAAAAAATTTACACGAGAAAGTTTAGTGCTCCCTTCCTGTTGATATTCTTTTCCTTGTTACTACTTTTCATAATATTATGATGAGCACATAAACGAATAACACGTTCGCGTCATGTTTTCTTGTGAGTAAAACGTGAAATGTTTACCCATATGTATGAAAATATTATTATTATTATATTAGATTTCATGAGTTGATAAGTGGAAAGAAATCGAGGGTGAAAAGTAGTGACAAGACATGGCAAGTAAGCAAGAAGGCATGTGTATGTAATAAGAATAAAGTGCGAATACGAGTTCAGTAAAGTGTGGCGGCAGAGGCGTGAAAATTGTATTAGCTACTTTGTTACTCTTATGCATTCATATTTACAATAAAAAACAAGTATGAATTACTGTTATATTTATATAAATACACACAGCTAGGAAATATTCCTAATATATTTCTTAGAAATGTACCAACTTGACTCACATGAATACTTACCTAAATTGATTAGGATTGCTTCTTGATGTCACCGAAATATAATAAGCATATATAGTATTTGTTTCTTATTTTCTCATTTTTCTTTCAAATAATGTAAACATCTGGTAGTTTATCAAAATACAAACATATGTATCAAATAATTTTATGATTATTTTTCTTTCTGGGAAAGAAAAGGTTATTGAGAAGATTGCGTTTTTCCTTAGCTGGCTTGATGATACCCTGATTCCTGCTTATACTTTTTTATTAGACAGATGCATTTGATGATATGCAGATGCAACTTGGATTATTGTTTTTCTCACAGATCGTCAACAGGGCAATTTTATCGTACTTTGTTTGTGTACAGTGAAAAATGTGAGAACAGCAATAATGAGATCAGCACGTTTTACCCTGTAATTTATATTTCATTTTATGACGTTTTTTTTCTGCCCAACCAAAGTACACAGTACACAATTCATTTATTTTAGTAGAGATACAAAGAAATAGCGAATAGATTGATTTGATATTACATGGAGGACCAAACCGTAGGACAGACAGTTTGTGAACATTATCTTTGCTCTTGTTCTGTCATCTTTTTTTTTCTTTAGAGATAAGCAGAACTTTTTGATTTGTCCTTATTTGTCTGATGATCTGTTGTTTGTTTGTGTAAATGTCTCATACTTTTCCAATGATCAAAATTCATTCAGATGAAACAGATATGTTTTGACTTGTCTAATGAAAAAAATATATTTGGACAAAGCGGAACAGAGAAATGAAAGCGAAAATGTGAACCTTGCTCTTTGCTATAAAAGAGATGGATAAAACAACAACAAGTCAGCAGTGATGGTATGTGGTGACGGCAGAGCGACTTATTATTGCTCGGGAGAGTTGAGTCGTGAATTTCCCTTACACAGCAAGAAACAGATCAAGAGACGCAGTAAATAAATTGAGTAGGCATATCATAATATCTCTGTGCTTGCTGTAGAGTATCATTTTGTATTACATGCTTGTAGTTTTTTTCTCGTACTGTTAAGGATGATTATTCCGTTACATTTCTCATTTCGAAACGAATGCTACGGGAGTATAAAAAGGTCAAATTATGAGAGTACCAGTAATTTCATCGGCATCACACACGGTCATTGGTGATACGGCGATGACGGATTCCTACACAAAATCTAACCCAATAGTGTCCTCCGTGCAGAGGTGGTGGTAGGTGGTATATATATTAGTTTTTATCATCATAGTCATACAAAATGAAAAGGCAGAAGGACTCGCACGCACAAGCTTGCTTTTTGATCAGTCCACTCCACTTTTGGGAATTATTTTCTCTCTCTTTCCTGGGATTTGTGAGCTCACACATCCAGACATAATTTGTCACTTTTACTCTTTGCCAGATGAGCCATCTTTTCCACTTAAGTAATGCAATCACCGGGGATGATCATCTCTTGAGGTGGTCATCTCCTCTTTCTCTCATATAACGTCTGCTGTCGTGTCCATCAAATTATTGGAATGGTGGGCATCTGGACAAAATGTGACTGTTAGCTTATTATTATATACATGTTAGGTATAAGGATAGATCCATGAAACAAACGACGTGTGTTTCTCTGAAAAAAGATTATCCTTTTCCAGTTTCCATCTGGGGAACCAGCAAGCATGATGATATGAGATGAAATTATGATGACCTTGTTTTTTCCTGGAAAATTGCTATACTCTCCTGATGCTACCATCTTCAATAAAACTGTCGTTAGGTACTCATACAAAGCTCTGTAATTTTTTTTCTTTTTGTGATTATAGAACTGGAGGAGGCGTCTGAAGAACTAGTGATTGACGAAGAAGTCAACTCGTCCGGAGCCTCCACCAACACAAATACAGATACTACCACAACCACCAGTGTGTCTTCAGAGGATCTCGTGTCAGCGTCATCAAAAGTCACTAGTAGGAAAAATAGCAGTTCCAATACCAGTAATAATAATCATAGCAGTAATAATAACAATAACAACAACGACTCCAAGTCTTCCAAAAGTAACACTCCACCAGAAAGTCCAAAAACAAACGGGATGAGTCCTTCAGCCTTGCCATCACCATCATCTACCGATGAGGCGAGTACAGCCACCACCACCGACACCAATAGCACAACCAATTCCACCAATAACACCCGCTCACCGCCATCACAAGTTCCTAAAAGTGGCAATACAACAACAACGACGGCGACAGCTCCTTCATCGGGTAAGACGACCACAACACGTCGAAGTAAACGGATTAAAGCCGGAGAGGAGAACCAAGCGGCGGCACGACGGGCTCTTGCAGAGACTCAACAGCAACAGCAAAAACGACAAGACCAGAATGATCATGTCCACTCGCCAAAGTCTGACAAGTTGACAATCGATGAAGGTAGGAATATGAAAAAATAATGAAATTGCTTTTTCTTCGTAGAAAATCGCTCAAAAATGGTCACATATACTTTTAAGCAAATTCAGTAAGCTTATAGCTTCACATATAAAGTTTTGCCTGAATTTAATTTAATACATTCAAGATATTTACATGTCAAGGTGAAATATCGAATTACATGCAGATGTTCTATTTTGAGAAAAATGCGTCATATGACCTGATCTGTCTTATCGTCATGCATAAATAATAAGTTCAAACTTTAAAAAAATGAATAAATGACGATAGAATATATACTACTGTGCTTATCCTATCATCGATGTATCAACTTACCTACTTATAAAACCTGGAAGTTTGACAATCTATCATTATTTTACATTTTAACATATTTTACACATGTTTATCATTCATAACATGAACACCGCCTTTAATACCTACGTACGTGAACGGAGATATCTTTAATACATGAAGGTTCAACTGTGTAGGCAACATACATAAATTTATCATGGCATTGACGGACTTTGCCAATTTTTTCTCACTACGACTTTGAAAGCTCTGAAAAAATGACTCTTTTCTTCGTGAAGCAGCAGAATGTAAAAACATACATGTAGCAAGAAAAAAGAGAAGATGCAAAGGAATTTCTCATTCCGTCAAAATGTAAGGAGAAGAAAAGGTATGAGATGAGAATGGCATGTGAGGAAACAAGAGAACGAAAAGGGAAGAAAGGTATGCCTGACTCAGGCTCTTCATTTTCCTTTCACAAAGAAAAAATGTGAGGAGCAAGTTGAAACACTTTCTATTTCTCACTTTCGTTTTCTTTTTCGCTTCTTCAAGTGTGTGCGTGGCGTAGAAGTGTTGGTATGCATGTTGCTCGGAACTTTCCTCATTCCGCTTAACGCACACAGGTTAACCTGAGAAAAGAAAGTGACAGGAAAGAAATCGAGGGAAATTTATTTGATTTTCTCGCTTCGCCACCACCACCACCACCAGCAACCTACACTTTTGCTAAAGTCTCCTGTTTTCTTCCCTATTGACTTGGCTTTATTGCCTTTTAAAGGTGTGTGTGTGGAGAAAAGTGAGTGAGTGAAGGGAAGGAGTATATAATGCTGAGAAGCGTTGACGTGACATGACGGAAGAAGTAAACTCCATCAACTCACCGGTATATAGCCCATCGTAACACTATACTGGTTTTCATACCAAATCATCTATACGCTGAAACAGGATACATTTCTCCCCTACATTTTCTTTCTTGTTGGTGTGTGGGCGTACGTGTGTGTCTATTGTACTGAATGTAAAAACAAGAAACTCTAATATGGAGTCGTAGTTTTTTCCTGCTTTAAGCTTTATTTATCCGCAATATCCTGGCGAAAAAGACAAACTTTGTCTACCTTGCTGGTAAATTCAATATGCACGCCTTTTACCGCTACCATCCACCCGCACCTCTTTGGCCCGATCTGCTGTCGTTTTCTGAGACAGAGAAGCAGAGCGTATGTCTGTGTAGTTGCCTTCTTTTCGCCAAGTTAACGAGGAAATTCTCCTGACATCTTTCAGGGATCTTTTTACGTGTGCTGCCAATAGAACACATACACGGAATAAAGAAGATGAGAGTTTGAATGGCTCTTACCTTGTCTCAGAGCCTCTTTAGGGAAGCACTTTATATACCCTTCACTGGAGAAAATCCCCCTTTCTAGAAAAAAGGAAAATTCAGTCCAATCCCTGTGTGGATAGAAAGAAAGGAGACTATAGCAGCTGAGCTGAATTGGAACGGAAAACCTTTGACACTAGCAATCACATATTTTCCCGGTGATAAGAGCTTATTAGGTAGATCCTTGACGTTTTATGTGTTTCCAGTAAAGTAAAACTATATGAATTTTATATATAAAATGGAGCAAAAGAAGACAGGATATCCTTTCTCTTATATCTACTTAACCCCATTCACAACACCTTCTTTTCCACAGTTCATGGCTTTTATTGGATTTTCAAATCCAATCTTATGACGTGTGAGAGAGCTCTGAGAGTCAGTCATGCTGAACTTTTTTATTCTCTGGGAAAACTTTTCATAAAAATCTGGCTGAAAGAGTGAGATGAGCAATGGAGCAACACACTTTTGTACTACTTTAGGGGTTAGATACACTGACGACGGGGCAAAGGTGTTGCGTCAACGGATTTTTCTCGTTTTTTTCGATATAAACTTTTTTGTTATTCTTTCTCTTTGTTGCTGATGTAGGAATGTGGCATGATGTTGATACCTTTTGTGTGAAAAAGTAAAAAGGTCGTATCGGAAGTAGGAAAGTCATACAACATAACTTGAGTCTCTTACTTTCACACTGAAATTGCGTTTCACACTTGTTTACCTTTTCCACCCTGGATTTACTTTACTTTCACATCTTTTCCCTTTCTACTCCTGAAAAATAAACATGATGTGTACACAAATTCCCAGAATGAAATTACGGGGAAAATTGAGTCAAGCTCAGGAACATTTTGTTATGGGTGAATTTGCAAGGGGAAATTTATGTTATATTGAAGGACATTCCGTCGTGGTAGACAGAAATGGTCTTTTACCTACTGAATTTCACAAATAACTGGTTTATACATATATTTAAGCTGATTCAAACAAGAACACCAACATGTCTTCAGAAGTTCTCGTGTAATAACTTACAAAAAGCGAAAGTTTCACAAGTATTTCATCAATTTGGCACGTCATTTTTCTCACGTCAAGAAACTATTCCGGTTAAATGTGTACACGTTAGTAGAAAGTGTAGAGTTTAGAACGCATATTCTGCAAATAATCTATTGTAATAGATATGGTTGGTTGTAGATGATCGTAGGAGTAGTCGATGATTGGATTTACGTGTTTTTCTTGCAGACCATATTACATACCAACATTGCAGTGAAATTATGTGGCCAATGATGATGATGGTACAAGTATAGACGTGTACAAATGCTAAAAGAATTCACTGAACCGTATGCTAATTAAATGGACATTTTCCTTGCCATTGTTTCATCTTATTAACTACGTTTTATGCACTAAACCCAAAAAGGAGTAAGAGAAAACCAGAATGTTATGGTGTGGTATACTTCTTATTAGTTAGGTATATAATATTCTTGTATGACCTGGAGTGTCTTACGTAAGTAATAGGTATAGCATACGCTTCAAGAAACAAATACAAGAGAGACGTTAATAGAATTCCTGATTTGTCTTTACCCCGTCGCATTCCCTCCACTATTTTTACGTTGTTTTACTTGGAGAAAAGAAACTGGTGAGATTCCTTGATTTTTTAATTGTAATTGGCGTACTACTACTTGACGACGACTGGAAACGTCGTCTAGTTTGTTTGTATTCATTCACGTTTAATTTTTTCCCTTTTTTCTATCTCATTTCTCCTCTGTTATTTTTCTAGTTTGAGCTTAGTGTTGCGTAAAAACCGGAGAAGGAAAGAAAGGAGGAAATGAAGTTGATGATGAAAAGCTCTTGAAATTACAAACCTGAATGGATGGTTGACTGTTCATAGGAAGAAAGTTGTAGCTTATAGAGTAGTAGGTATATACAGAATACAGGCCTTTTCCCACTTGTAAAGATTCATTGTCCTATTTTCAAGAAAATGAGAACCTGAAAGGTTCCTATAAGGGTATAGAGTCAACAGACTTGAACCGTTGACTCACTCTGTCTAGGCTTAGTTTTGATTATTGTATGACAAAAAGTGCAAATGAATCGTAGATTTGATCTTTAGCTCCGTCAATGTAAATATGTACATATTCACTATTACAAATGTAAATGGCAAAAAGATACGGGAATAATCGCTCGGGCATGTTTTCATTGAGACAAAAAAAAAGAAACCTTACTAATAACAGTCACTATTAATTTAGGAAGGGAAAGCAGTCACATATACCAAAAAATCTTTTCCCATTTTTTCCCTCTGCAGAATTATAATCATATAAAATCTTTCATTGAATGACTGCGTTGATAGATATCATTTTGTACATAAACTGTGTGCTCTTTAACTAGCTATTATTACTCTTACATTGTTTTCCCTAATATTTTACGTGAGTGAACCCAAAAGAAATAGAGAAAGTGTAAGGAAGGAGAGTAGTAGAAGGACATAAAAAATCCGTAGAACGTGAAGCAATCATGCATGCACAAATACAGATGGATAGACGACAAATACGACAAGAAATGCGAAGCCTTCCAATAGCTCTAAAAGTACAATTTAAGGAAAAAGCAAGAGAAGAAAAAAAAGTAGAAAAAAACTTCGTGTTGACTGAATGACTATTTTGCTGAGAGTGACTAATTTGGCCTCGTTTGTTTCTTTCATTTCCTGAATTTCACATTTTTTCCCTGGTTTACTTTCTTCTTCTCAAGACCATAAAATATTATATGTTTACAAAGTGGGTGTAATAATAATATGCAGATTCAAAGAAAAAACCTAGCAGAAGAAGCAACAAAAAGAATAAAAAACACTTTTGAGATGACGGTGGTGGCGCGTCGGTGGATTTATTTAAGAATAAGCACACCAGAGAGAAAGACAAATTATATATGCATGCCTGTGCCAAAGAGACCTGCCTTGCTCATCGTCTCTTCCTCTACGTTCTTTTCTCTTGTCTATGACTAATTTTTTAATCAGGAACCTATTTTTTCCTGGCATGAATCCTATAATAGGATTTAATTAAAAGCATCGTCCTCATCATCATCAGTCTTCCCTTTTTTCTGTCTTTTCCCTGAAAAAAAGTAGAAAGTAAGCGGGAGTTTGTGTTCGTGGCGTGTCATCCTTTTTATTTTTTACATGAAAAGAATGAAGAGAGAAGAAACGCGCAAAGAAAGAATCCATAATAATTTCCAGCATTTACTATGTACAGTCTGTATAGTACGCTCAGGGAGAAGTAAAAAAGAAAAGAAAAATTAGGCGCGATAGAAAAAAAACTATCATCATAATTAATTTGCCGACCTTTCATCATCGTCAAAGCCAAAGAAAAAGCTGTGGTGGTATATGCTACATAACATATAGTATTATACTTGCATTTTTAATGTTTTAGTGCAGTAAATAGAAGAAGATTACATTGCTTGATCTTCTGCTTAGATTATTAATGACGGCTTTGTTTGTTATGAAGAAACTGTGAGTAATGGAAGCATACTTTTTTATCATTTGGAACATGCATGTTAATTAATGACTTGGTTGGAAGGTTACAAATACCAGATGAATGGGTTTTTTGTTGGACATGTCGACAAAATACAAAATAATTATATGTAAATCTAAATTATTTTACAATCAAATGTATAAGCCTATGAATGAAACCGTACATATTTTAATATTATAAACTTGAACCACCTTACTACCATGATTTTTGTAAATAATAATAAGGACGTGGTTGCTGCATTTTTTACTTGTGTCTATGAATGTTACTTTTTCTTGGCTCAACGTATTTAAGTAAGATCAAAATGACTGCTAGAAATTAAATTATTCTTAATAAATAGAACTGAACTTTATTCCAATTGAGGAGTCAAAAGTTTAAATTTTCTCAATTTCCCCATATGACAGTATAAAAGTTTACTTTATTGTCATCTGATTGCTTTTGACCATTTTCTCCTAAATTCCTCCTCCCTTTTCTCATTCTTATCTTGATTAAGAAAAAGTGAACAGGCCGAGAAACTCTTGATTGAATTACACTCACGCATGTATGACTATTATACAATGTTGTGTGTTGGCAAGAACGGCAAAATACTACTTTGAAAGAAAACTTCTTTGTATTTATATTGTATCGTCAATTTAGTCCGTAAACGTGTGGAACTTTATTTCTCGCTAACTCATAGTGTCTCTCTTTCACAATTCCAAAGAAAACTCTCTCTCACTTTTAGCATATCTCCTCATTTCTTTTAGCATCGCTTTGTGAGAGCACCAGGGACCACCCTAGATTAAATTCTTCATTCCTCACTCTTGAATTGAATAAGAAAGAAATCTTTGTTTTAGCATACTTTGAGGAATAATAAGAGAAAAGAAAAGGAACTGAGTTTTCTTTCTGTATTTCTGGTCGCTTGATTTACTCTTGAATCTTGACTTGACACATATATCAAAAGCCAGCCACCACTACTACATTCTATTGCTACAATAGCCACCCTCATCATCGTTATCACCGCTCCCACTACCTATAACATTTCCATTTGTACAAATAAATGCCGTTAACAAAGCAACTTTACTACTATACACACATATACAACCCAAACGGTGCGGTATTTAATTCATTCCAATCTTAACTTTCACAGTGCGTGCTATCCTTTTAACTTCGAGTAGAGAATAAAGTACAAAAACGAATAATAAAAGAATATAACATCCAATTCCCATCCACCATCACCCACAAAAATTAGAAGATCAAGAGGAGGAAGAAGAAGTAACAATTTAGTGAAGACAGATGTTATTTAAGTAAGTAAGTGGTGGAGGCCATCATGATCATCTTATTTTCCTCTTCTCAAGCAAACCCACACCGCTCGATTACTTTGTATTCTGAACTTGGAATTGAGAATCTTTTTATTTTAGTTTTGGCTCCTTTCGTGGTTTTGCCTGAGTGAGTGAGGTATCTGTCCCCTTTGTGGAAAGGACTATAACCCATCTGCTTCTTGACGACGAAGATGATCATATAACCCATAAGCTTTTTTCTTGACTATTATGCGATATCAGTAACAGTCGTTGTGCTGGTGCGGCGATGTACGGTGGTCGTGATATTGCACTAGTTTTTGATACTTTCATTTTCTATTCTTTTTTGATTCAGGCTGTTACTCTCTTTTTGTGGTGGCGGCACACAGAGTGCGTTATAAACCATGTGGGACTCTTTATAGACTCTGTTGGTCTCTCTTGTGATCACCATCATCATGATGATTATTCAATGAAAAGGCATTGAGACAACAGAAACAGTCATATTTAATTAGAAAAGCTTTAAAAAGTTCTTTTCTCTTGTGTAGGGAGAATATTTGTGAGCAACTATATAACAGATAAACTCATCTGACGCTTATATTCCATTGATGCCATACTGTCGGCAAACGACGGTATTTACAATAGCTAAACTTCGTTTTTTTGCCTTTTGATGTTATTATTCAGCAAAAAAACTATATTGGTATATAAGCGCATATTGAAGCAGTGCAAGCTAAATTGCTCTGAAGTTCATTTAAAAGACAATCAAACATAGAAACTCTCAAAACAGCAAAAACTCTACTTTTCTCATCTGCTCGCTCATTTAAGTAATACGATGTGTATTTATATATGGTAGATTGAGTATGTAGATTAAAAGGCAAAAGGGTAAATGACTCTATGGAGTAAAAAAAAAGTCAAACTTTATTCAGTAACTAAAATTCTGTTGAATTGGAGGAAAGTTTACATTATTTCCCTTTTTAAAGCAAATATTTTATGTACTACTTTCCTTATCAAACATATAATATGTTGGTCCTGCTACATTTATTCACGATGAACGATACAATTGACTTATACGCCACCGGCAGAATATGAATAGTGTTAGTTATGGGTAAATATTTTTGCACACTTATGAGTATATGTGCAAAAAAAACGGCAAAAACCTTTCGTTCAGGTATTCACTACTCTCAATGTATTTAAATCTGGACCTTCAATTGCCCCGAGAATTTGAGTATTGAATTGTATGAATTAAATGCTACTGTTCTTCCCTTATTGTTGTAAAAATATTTCCACATTCAAGGCTCATTCTTTCTTTTTCCTTGTATTTGAGTTTTAATAAAAATATAAACATTTTTCTTCATTTCCTGATAACTTTTTCTTCCTTTACGCGTCTCTTGTTGAAATGTTTGCTGTTAAGGCATGACAAAGAATACTTTTTATAAGCAACACAAGTGCATAGGTATTCTTACGTGTATCTCAATTCTGATAGCAATAAAGAACACCAAACGAGAGACTGACGGGTGGTGGTTTGAATGTGACGCGGATAAAAAAGGGAGACACAAAAGATTTAGTGTGGGAGGAGAGAAGGAATGAAACAGATACTATAAATATAGGTAGAGCGACATATGAGAAACATTATTGACAGGGGAAATTGATCAGAATGAGGAAGACAAGAAAATATTTATTTTCTTTCTTTTATAAAAAATATACGTACACCGCTCCGCTCTTTGAATGAAAAATAAGAAAGGGAAAAGTCAAAGAAAGCCGAAAATAATGGTGTGCGGTTTTCCTGTAATTCCTTGCACAATTGTCCTGAAGTCATTTTTAATTTTTCATCTAGAATCAACAGAAGAAACAGATACAGAGATATTTTAACACATATGTGCACAGAGATGAAATAGAAAAAAGGGGGCTTATTTTCTCGTATTTGTCGCTCCTTTTCCACATACACATCAAACACACCTCTCTCCTCCAAAACTTTCACCAGTAATGCAAAGAACTCATCCCAGGATTACTCTCGCATTATTACGCTCTCAATCTCAAAAGAAAACCTGTCGTGCTTTTTTAACTCGTATTCTCCTTCTGTCGATAAATATTGCATTCTTTGCTACTATCCTTGTACTTATAACAAAACAAACAAAGGTTTATTCCTGGCTCTTCAAACGAACGATGGATACATTTTTATTATTAAAATGGTAGCCATTACTCCTTTTGTGGTAAAAAACCAAATAAATACTTGTACAATATAGTCTACGTCAGCCATTTATAGTGTAAGTATATTTCTTACTGCGTACACAGTACACATATAGTACATATTTATAACAGTTTGGTGTTGGCTAGATGCTGTAAGCACGAGAGAAAATCTTGTTATTGCTCCATTCTCTTTTTATTCATTCATCCTGAATTTGGATATATTTTACGCACGATTTCCTTCCAATTTATGCATCCGACGGCGTGCATGTGTCATTTCCAGTAAAAAAGAAGACCACCATCACAGCAAAGAAGGCTAAATACGGTGATGTTGTGTGTATGTGTGTTTATGCGTCTGAAGTGAGCCTTGCTGAAGATTCCATTATTATACTGTTATTATTATTTTGAAAAATAATAATAATTTCAATGGAAGTCATGCCACGTTGTAGGAACTCCATGCTTTCTGCTGTTTGCTGCGTGTCTTTGTAAGTCAATGAGCAGAGGTAAAATTATACTGTCGTGGGCATTATAACTGAGGGAAAAGGGAAAAATCGGAAGCTGGTGAAGGATCCTCATCCTTGGCGGTGTATGAAATATATATTGATTGCGGACGGATGTGCATGCTTCCGAAAGCCATCATACGGCAGTGTCACCACCACTAAAATTATAAATATGAATTTATATACAGAATATAATGATACTTTTTATGTTTTATACACATTTTAATACTTGTGACTTGCTTTTTACATAAGCACATAACAGAGTCAGTTTTAGCTCTTTTGATTCTTTTTCCAAGATTTTCTCATCACATCCAGCCCAGCGCACATTACACTCTTTCCGTCTGACACACACTACTTTCTGCTTCTCCATTTTGTGGACAGGAACGGTGATGGTGACGGTGTGTAATAATATAATAAAATACAGAGTCATTCATTTATTATTTGCATCATGTGTCATTTCCCTTCTTCATATTCTACGAGGAAAAGTGAGCAGTCAGCTAAAAATTAAAATAAATCAAAACACGCATCATCATTTCTGCTACCAAAGTTATAAACTGTATTATGAGATCATTCTTATAGGTCATTCTTTCTACTTATAAGGTACATGTTATATAACAAAAGTATGAATGTACGAATAATAAACCTTGTTATATAAATTGCACATTCGTGATATAAATGTAATCAGAGAATATCAATGTCTCCGAAAAAATCAAAACTTTGTTGTGCTTGCGTGCTTATAACCATTTATTTTTCATTAATCGAGTACACTTTGAACTGGCTTTGACTTTGAGAAGAGTGCTACCGCTACTTACTTACATAAGGAACAAAAAAGGTTTCGGCAAAAAGCAGAAACATTATATTGCGTATGCATTAAAATACATTTTTACTCAAGTAACTGGACCATTGCACATTACGTAAAGTGCACAAGGGAGAGATTGATGAAATAAAAATCTTTTTTAATATTTGTTGCTGTTCATTTTGTGTGCGGGGACCGGAGATGACTACCAATATGACGAGGATGATAATACTGAAGAGAAGGAAAAGAATGGATTGAATTTGAATTTATTTTTTGTTGCTGCTGTGAGGAGCTAACAAAAACAGCAGTGCAATATCTCATTGGACACGTTGGTCTTGCATCCTCATAAAATAAACAGGGAAAAAGCTAAATGGGCAAAATACATAAAAGTTGACTTGGTCGCCGTGTTCCTCACTACTACCTCGGTGTGATGCAAAGATTCTGATGATGATGAGGGGGAAAGTTAACTCGATACGAGCGACGACGGGCGGATTTTCTGTCTGGATATTACTTACGCATAACGCATAATATTACAGCTAACACGTTCTTCTCATCCGTGATATAATCACAACGGCCCATACAAAACCGTACATTACAACACAAGAGTAAAAACTAGTCACACGGTTCAATTAGATTTCATACAGAATTAACTATTCCAAAAGATTACTTCTTTTTCTATGATTATCATACAGGATTTAAACTGCAATGCAGCTATATATATACGTCTGTTTTGAATCTCCTGCTGTTTTTGTTGTCTTTGTCATCTAATCTATAAAAACTACTGGCCTGCCTTTTCAAACTCCAAGCCCTGCCATTTTAAAGTTACAGGGATCCCCTGTTTGCTAATGAGAAGTGTGACCGGTTCCAGATTTTGGCTTTGTGATTGCAATCTAAATGATAGG
Organism: Entomobrya corticalis; assembly: GCA_034694325.1. Taxonomy (NCBI): domain Eukaryota; kingdom Metazoa; phylum Arthropoda; class Collembola; order Entomobryomorpha; family Entomobryidae; genus Entomobrya; species Entomobrya corticalis. Next base: position 21,372 of record JAQFYG010000896.1, read on the forward strand.
ATTTTCAGTGAATCCAATGCACAAGTAGGACTGATATGATATGCATATGGCGTACCTAATGTGACATACATTTCTCGTATCATAATCATGATTGGAGTCAAAGAATTTTCAAAAAATGGACTATTTAACGAAATTCAAGATTACGCCGTATATACATAAATACATTATTACGTAATATTAAGAATGCCATGTGCCGATAATTACACGATGATTTGTGTGGTTCAGATGAAAACTTATGAGAGAATTGATAAGCGTGTCTTTATGTCGTGCCACCATTTATCTGCTTTATATTCTTTGTAAAAAGCAGAAAAGTTGCTTTTGCTGAAAACACAAAAAAAAATTTCCTTCGTTTGGTTGACTCTCGCAGATAATGTTTCAATGATCGTTTACAGTTTTTACTGCATCGGGCTACTGAGCTGAGATTATTAGTTAGTCTTTAAAAGGCGCAAGTGCACTCTAAAAGAGAAAATATATGTAGGTATATTTTCTTTGCTTCAGTCTATTTTGTGTCTTCGCTGTGATGATGTAACTCTCCGTCAAAATCTCCCGTCTCCCCTTTTTAATCCTATTTATCTCACTCAAACTTATTGCACCGGAATATGGGCTTACCATTCGTCAAATTCAGTGGAAATCATCATTAATCAAGTGATTGTAATCATCATCAGGAGGAGGACGCTGTAAAGAAACAACTGGAATACCTAACTCTGATGGCACCGTAATTCTCTCCAAAGGATTTCATGCAGGCATGCCTGAATGGATTTGGAAATACACACCGTCACCCAACAAACATTCTCTATATATTGTCTTTTCTTGTCCTTAATGACTACTATCAACTATATGAAAACGATGAGTATGTCGAGAGAACGATTTTAGGAGAAAATTTGTGAACTATTGAGACCTCTGCTCGATTTTCTTTTAAAGCTGATGATGATGGCTTTTCTCCCCTTTTCAGTATTTTCGTAAATGCTTACCTATAATAACCAGTTACGATATACTTACGATTATGGTTTTATCCACTCATCCATTGATACACCTTTCAAAGCTTAGAGCTAAAGCTTCATCATTTCTTTGTTTGTGTTAGTTGCTTATTGCTGTCTATTACATTGTCAGTCTTTAAATTAGCGTCCTATATATTTATAATTTTGTACCAATTTAGCTAACTGGCGCACCTCATTTTGCTTTCTATAATATTGTCGTTGTACATATGTATATCTAAAATGAATGAAAATGAATCAATTTCAATCATATTGTAGGCAGACAAAAGTTTGAAAAGAAAAGTACTACCGCTTCTGCATATAAGCTTTATAGTTTATGCAGATTTGTGATTTATGAACAGAATGAATGACCTACCCTTCTAATTTTAAGAAGTGTTCATAGTTCATACATAGTGGGAAAATGATGAATATTCACCTTCCTTTCAGTTTACTTATAAGCAATATAATTTAGAGTTTGAATTAAAATAAATAAATCATAATTCGTTTGTTCAACTTTTATATAAATTGCATAATTGCACGTTTGGCTTCAATGCCTAATTTTTAACATTAAATGGTTAAAAGAGCAATCCGACATAGATTTTTTTTCTTTTAATGTCACCATTTGTTTCAGACAATAATTGCTTACGATTGTCAACCTGTGAAGAGAATAAATGTTACACTGGGGTCGCTCGTGCCATTTTC
>JAQFYG010000897.1:0-23039 GCA_034694325.1 Entomobrya corticalis
CTCAAAGCAACTTCTTCATGCACTCAATGCACTGTTTACATTTTTTGTGTGCTTTGCTATTACTGCGTGCTTGCGATTTAAGCGAGTAGCGAGCCTGCAGAAGCGGTACTAGTGCATTGTTTCCTTTCTTGTTTACATTTTGTTCTAATTTTACACTCAGCTCAGCACATACTATGCTTGCAAGCGATTATCTTCACTTGAATGAAAATTACGGTTTTTGAATGCAAAAATAGACTGGTCGTTTATTAATCGTCTTTCTAGCAGAAAAGATTAAAAATGATAATAATATAACTTACCAGTTCAGTTCAAAAGTACAATGCAATAAGCAAATAAGAACTGCATTACGATCTTATCATCTCCTCTGGTTTTTATGACGGTGAAACTTGCTTGGAATAAACGTTTTGGTTATGATTAAATTTAAATTATTGAAATAGTACATTGAGTCGATGAATTAAATGACAAACTTTACTAATAAAAGACAAATAATTATATATATGATAATATTTGTTGTGAAACAATTTATTTAACACCACAATAATACGACAAATTATCACATATGCATTCTTGAATTTTATTTATTTACCTTTTAGCAAAATAAGTGTTATTGACACAGAATAAAAAGTAATTAAATAGTTAGAAAATATATGCAGAGAACATAAATCATCTGTGCTTGATTGAAGTCAAACTTTACATTTGTAACTAAAAATTATAACTAAGCATGAAGCGAAAGACTTTGCGATGTAAGCAGTAAATAAATTTCAAGTTTAACTTGAATCGGATAGTCAGTCTCTGGTCTCTCAACGATAGTAGTCAGAATGAAAAATTGCTTTGTGACGGACCAATTCTCTTTCACTTGAGTACGAACATGAACAGTAATTGCAGGGAAATGGCCCATTCTTAACATGCGATTTCTGTAATTCACACATCAAGTAGTCAATTTTAGCTTTCAGTATATGACCTTACTTAGTTAGATAAATGAAATGGATAACAAGAACAAGCGGAAATGGGGACCTGCAGATGTATGTTAAGATGCGATTTACAAGTCGCCAAATAGCCACAATTGGGACACGTTAGCTTTTCTTTTGGAGTCGAAGGGCTCTCGACCTCCTTTTCTGTAATCTCCTAGAAATATAAAATAAAAATGTTTGACGTTTAGCCAAGCAATGAACATTTTGTTTTTATTTGAATATTACCCTTTCCGGTAAGGTAACCCCATCCTCATTTTCACGCATAGTCTCTTCATCTCTAGTAGTCAGAGATGCACCAGTAGTGGTTTTACCCGATTCCAATGAAAGCTATAATAGGTAATTTAAATGCAATGAGCTAGTTGTATACTTATGCACACACATTTAATTTAAAATTGTCTACATATTCTGCAAACAAAATAAGCCTACCTGAGACGAGTAAACCGTTTCCGAGTCCAATGAAATAGAAGTTAAAGATGGTGCACTTGGTATTTGATCTTTTCTTAAGGTGGAGTCTCTAGCACTTGTATTTTTCTTGACGTTCTTTTGAGCGTTACTGTAAAGACGTAAGACTTGCTGAGACTTACTCAAAGCTTTCTTGACGTTCAGTCTTCTCGATTCATTTGTAGAATGATTTAGCTGTAACAAGACGTTATAATTAAATGCATTGACTTGAATTAATGTTCTCTTTATACTTCTGGTAACACGATAACTCACCTCCATATGCTTTTTAATTTTTGTAGATAGAATTCTTAAACCACATATTTTGCATTTTAACATCTTCAACGTGTTAGTAATACTGTTCTGTTTATGCAGTTTATACATATGAATGTCTCTTCCTTTCTTACTACGAAAAGTCCACTGACAATATTTGCATGAGAAACCATTTGGAACATGATGATTCTAAAATTAAAAAATATTAAACAAATGTTTCACCTATTTGGACATTTAAACAATGTGAACTGAACGAATGAGCTATTTACCCGAAAATGCTCCTTCATTGGTATATTTACAACCATGTGGCATAATGAACATTGTTTTGAAATGGGTTTCACTGTAATGTTGTGGTATCGCTGTAAATGTCGGCATCTTATTCGTTCTGTTTTAAAAGCACAGTCACAGAGGCTACAAGAAAGTCCTCCTGGAACATGACTTTGCTGGAAAGATTGTTAAAAAACCACGCAAACATTACTTTTTCAATCGAAGTTCACTTGTGCGTATTGCTATTTTACCTTCAAATGAGCATTCATAGAAACGACAGGGATGATGCCACAAATAGTGCAATTTGTAGACAGTTGGACATTATGACGAATTTTCATGTGCGCTGATCTACCTTGTTCCGTTTCGAATGAGCAACTGCAAAAACTGCAAGGTAAACCACTAGCTACGTGACATCGCTGTAACAAAAATTTGGCCAGAAACCACACTTAGAGCACAAGAAAGAGAATTGAAATTAGTCTTTTGGTAACGATAAACTTTATAAAGTATCGTACTTCAATATGTTTTGACATATTTCCAGTTACGATATAACCACACAGATGACATGGTTTTGGTTCTTTGGAGGCAACGTGATTGTGCCGTCTTCGCATGTGCGCTTGTCTTCCATGCTCTGAATCAAAACTACATGCACAACCTTGATATTCACACTTCAGTCCATTCTCTACATGGCATCTCTAAACACAAAAAAAGTTGGTCAAATGATCTGCAAATAATTATACTTCAATTATAAAGTCATGGGGGTAACACACCTCAATATGTTTGGACAGTGTTTCAGTTACTCTATGACCACATAGATGACATGGTTTCGGTTCTCTTGGGGTGACGTGATTGTGTCGTCTACGCATATGCGATTGTCTTCCATACTCAGATTCGAAACTACAAGTACAACCTTCATACTCACACTTTAGCCCATTTTCTACATGGCATCTCTAAATTACACAAATAAATTGATTTTGATCAGCGAATAATTTTTATTTTAAAGTCATTTATGAGGTGATAACTAACCTCAATGTGTTTGGACATATTTTCAGTTACGAAATAACTACATAGGTCACAGGGCTTTGGTACTTTAGAGACAATATGATTATGGCGTCTTCGCATATGCGCTTGTCTTCCCTGCTCTGAATCAAAACTACATGCACAACCTTGATATTCACACTTCAGTCCATTCTCTACATGGCATCTCTACAATGAAAAAAATTGGTCGATTAACCAGTAAATACTCATATGACATGGATAGATAAATAAAATTGTAAAAGTAAATAATTAAATTTCAAATGTAAAAGTTAAAAAAGTTATATAAAGTCATACTGAGGTAACCCACCTCAATGTGTTTGGACATTGTTTCAGTTACTCTGTGACCACATAGATGACATGGTTTTGGTTCTCTGGAGGTGACGTGATTGTGTCGTCTGCGCATATGTGATTGTCTTCCATACTCAGATTCGAAACTACACGTACAATCTTCATACTCACACTTTAGCCCATTTTCTACATGGCATCTCTAAAAGCAGAGTAACTATACTTAAATTCTGGAAATATGTTAACATTTGATTTGATTCAAATCAAATCTGGTGACAAAATAATTGGAGTTCAAATAATTTGTACAGCCGCACCTTTAGATGGTCACGAATAGTTCCAAAAAACTTAAATTTGCATATATGGCACCTCTTTGTGGTGACTATTTGATGTGCCTTCATCATGTGCCGAGCTCGACTATTGAATGTTTCGAAACTACATGAACACTCTGAGTGTAGGCATTTGAACCCATTTGTTACATGACATCGCTACAAACAAAATACGCACTCGGTTATTTTCTAATTACATTTGCTTAATATTTTCCATTATCAAAATAATTATTGTTAATTATAGCTGACGAACCTTTTTATGGGAACTCAGAGTCTCAGATATTTGAGCATGACAAAGATCACATTCCAACATTCGTTTGACTTTTGGGAGCGGTATGAAAAATCCATGCATCTTTGAACAATGTTTATTCAGACTATTATAGTCTTTACAAATAAAGTCACAGTTAGTACATTTAACTGGGTGCTGAGCAGGGTCTCTCTCCTATTATCAACAATGTACAAGTAAAAATATGCAATGTAATAAGTGCCAATCTCTTTACAAATCTAATGATTCTTAAAAGATGATCACCTTCTTTATAGTTAATTTCTTTTTGTGCCTCAGTATCATATGCCGCAACAACCCAATTTGAGTACGGAAGCTGCAGTTACAATCTTCAGGACAGTTAAAGCCGTCTTTCACATGTGCTCTCTAATTGTTAAATTATTTTTTAAAAAGAATTATGTAAATGCTTTATTTATATAAGCACTTAAAAGACAAGTGACATCCTATATTATTGTTACCGACAAATGATCCGCCAAATTGTTGGTTTGAGTACCACAGATTGTGCATTTCACAATCTTACTGCCAGTATCATTGGGAGATTTTTGAATTTCATGCGCCACCTAATGAGTCAAGTAAAAAATTATATTGAAATCATAATCATGACTAAAATTCTACTTTATTTTTTAGTATGGTATTTAGTAGATACCTTTTCATGGTGCTTAAAAGTCCCGATGTGATGCGTCGTAAATGCACAGTCGGAATGACTGCAGGTCAATAAGTATGCAGTTTTGTCAAGTTTTTTCTTGTGCAGCATGTGCATATGCCGTGACATACAATCAACGTCCTTAAAAGTGCATACACAGTCCGGACACTTAATTGGTCCCACGTGACATCTCTATAATAATATAAAAGAGTGTTTATGAGAACTGCACATTGTATAAACTTTTTGCAATAAGTTCTGAGACCTTATAGTGTTCTTTGTAATTTTTCAGGTTTCCTGTATGGTAGTTGCACAATTTGCAGGTCGAATAATCATCAACGTCCACATCGATTGACCGTTTATGAATTAAAAATGTATGCGATCGTAGACCCATTGAAGTACTGAAGCTATTACTACAAAGGTTACACTTGAAACCGTTCTCCACGTGATTTGTCTGATAATAAACATAAAACGCAAACAAGTCTAATTCTACAAAACAATTTATTACATTTTAATGAATATTACAATTTTGTTTGTGATTTCCAACCTTAATATGAGATTTTAAATGATTGGACATGGACGCGGTAAAGGAACACTGTTCGCAACTAAATTTTTGTGTATCTTTCGTAGTATCCTTATTATGTCCCCTCTAGAACGATGTTACAAAACAGAAGCTTAAGTAACATTTTAACTTGCAAATTGAAGTCTGTTTTATGTACCGAATATGATACTTACCAAACGATGCTTTTCAAACTCGGATGATCTAAAAGTAAAAAACTCGCACTCGTTGCATTTCAACTCTAATTTCGTGCGATCTAGAATTCCTTGATGGGCCCTTTTGAAATGAGCTGACAGAGCATCAATCGTTTTATAAGCATACGAGCAGTTGGCACTAGGACATTTAACGCCATCCTTTACGTGACATGCCTATCAACAGATTAATAAACATTTTAAATTTATTTGGAAGTTTTAAGTTTTAACTACCGTATAAGCATACGAATATTTCATATTCTAATTGGAACTTACCTTTTTATGTATTTTATAAGACCTGAAGTTATGTGTTTGGTAATTACAAATTTCACATACGTCATAGGACTGCTTTTGATGTACTAAATACAAATGAACACGAAGACCGGCGTCATTTTTAAAATAGTTTTTACACAAGGAACACCTTTTCCTTTCCCCAACGGTAAGTGTCTGTTAAATATAAACACCATCAGTTATGTAACTTTTTGACAGTAATAATAGTATGTATGTACTATTCAAAATTAAAAACCAAATTAACCGAATTTTGCTGAGTATATTTCCTTGTCTTTTCACTCTGGTACTCATTACTCGTATTTGGAGTTACTTCCAAAGATTCAATTCTCTTGGAATTTAGTACATCAGTACCAGCGTCTTTTATGATCGCATGGCAAACGCCCAAGTCTTTATGTTTACTTAGCGTCCTACGGTTTTGGAAAGTGCTTCCACAATCACAATTGTATTTTGCATCGACAGAAGATACCTATTCAAAAAAATATTTACAAATTATTGCAGCATAAATTGGAATTTACTAATAAATCTTGTATAAGCATTCTAGTAATTAAAAGCAACACTGACCTGTTTTGTGTTGTTTAGAATATTATTTTTCGTATCAGCGACTTTTCGCCTAGGACATTCATTAGATTTGTGGTTGGTCAGATTAGTTGCAGTTGCAAATGAGCAACCACATTCACATTCAACTCCATAAATTACATGGGCAACCTTCCCATGTAACCTTAGTTCGATTGAGTTTTTAGCGATGAAGTCGCACAAATCGCAATCCGAGGAAATCCTCTCCTCAACGGCAGGCGCCTTATTAATGTTTCGTTGTCCACATAACTTGGCTTGGGATTGCAATGCATCTTTCTTCATTCTTTTCTCGATGTTAGTACTTGATATTACTGAAACAGATGAAACATACAACTAATCAGATGCTACATACATTTCAATTATCCTACAACTAAAGAAACGTATCTAATTAACCTATTGTAAAACTAATCCAAAAAGTACAGTTTACATCCATCAACAAACTCCTTGCTCTCCTGATATTCCAAGTTATAGATATAGTTAGAGTTAGTCAAATTTTCAAGAATGGTCTAACACAAATGCTGATATGATACTTGTTTCGAAATGTTTTGTGAAACAAACGCAAACAGACATATATATAATATATATCGAGATATAACAACGAGTTTTATCACTATTTACATTAATACCTTTAGTAAGTGCTTTTGTTTTTATAATTTGTCTCTCTTCCGGCTTTTTAGGATCAGCTTGAGGATGTCGCTGACGATTGTGAATGTTTAGCTGGGATTTTCTCAGGAACAATTTTGGACAAAAACGGCACTTAAAGTTGGGCAATGTCTAAATTAAATTAAATACAATACTTCAACACCCCACAAGTACACAACCTCAACAAAGTCTACTAATTTATAATAATAATAACACTTGTAGTTTGTAGTGCTTCATTAAAACTTACAGTTTTTGATGATTGTTGTTTCTCTGCTCTGTTCGTCTTCTGGAAATTTAAACTGTTCTGGTTGGCGGCTTGCTGGACCCAGTCGGAAACAAATGTCGACTTGTCACCCACAGGCGTCTCAGATAATGAAATTTCACTTTTACAGACAGGAGTATCATCCTTATACTTTCCAATGACTTTAGCATTAAAACCCTCATTGTTCTTACTTTTATGTACTTTACACATGTGAAGCGTTAGTTTGTCTTTTGTCTCATATCGGCAAGTACAGTAAGAACATGGATATTCGCCGTCCACTACATGAGCTGTCTGTTTCAAACAATATAATTTAGAGATAATAGACATGCAAAAAACAATTTTTAAAAATTTGCATAAATGTAAAGTGATGTAATGTAGATTTAGTATTACCTTTTTGTGCAACACAATGTTACACATATATGTGGTGGTATAGCTATTGCACATGTCGCAACTATAAATTTTTAACTCATTCTGGTTCTGTACATGTTCATCCTCGTATTCATCAGGGTCGGTCGAATCTTGAATAATTTGAATCGTTGGTTTTAGGTGTTCAGTGTGAACAGCCTATATGAAGCAAAACGGAGACACATTAAAGTTTTACAAATTTTACGAACACTTTGATTAATTGTTTAAGTTTGGATGCTTACTCAATTTCAGCCTCCAGTGCAAAATGCATTTACAGATCTGTGTTAAATTCATATCATACTTCTTACCTTAACATGCCGGATAAATCTGTGGAAAGTAGAACTACTATGTGGACATTTCCTGCACTTAAATAAAGTATTTGGTCCGTTTCTGCACTTTCTTCTGAGGGTAGTCACGTCCAAAACCATACACGAATATTCTTCTCCATCGCCTTCTCCATCGCCAGTTCTCTCTTCCATATTAACACCACAGGCTTCTAGAACGACTTGTTTCAAAGAACGCTCATCACATACGTTTTCTGCCGTTGTATTGCAGTTGAGTTTCCGATGTTCCTCAAAACTATCCACCGTCAAAAACGCCCTTTTGCAACAAAGATAAAATTTCCCAGTTTCTTGCAGATCCTGTCGTTTCGGAACGCCTGAAAATAGAAACAGATCATTCATAGATTTACGATTAGAAAAGATTAAGCAAGTTCTACGTTTTAAAAAGGTTTATGGAAGCTGACATCAAGCTTAAATAGTTACTCACATGGGCCGACCACAACCCGTCCCATTTCTCCACGTGAATTCATCTCCGGAACGGCTTCGTATAAATTGAATTTTAACATTGTGGTATTAGTGAAGGTTCACTTGTGACAAGTCAGCATTCAGAGTACTTTTGTTTGACTTTAAATCATTTTAAACACTTAAATCGCACCTCTACATTAGCTTCTAAACAATAGATACATGCTTTTACATAATTTGATACTCGAGAACGAGAAAGTCGAGAACTGTCGAGAAGCCTTCATAATTTTTCATTCTGAATCTATTGCTGTTTTGCTTGCACGCATGAAAGATGGTTTTACATGTATGAAATTAAAGTTTTGTATAATCGGCATACTATTATGTCTGGCTAGAGATCAAAATGATCATGTCATCGTGCCGTGTCTAATGTTGTGCTAAAGACGAAAGTGCACAGACATTGAAAAGATTTCAGCCACTTTCACTGGCCACTGGTGTAATACAAGAATACACAAACTCAATAAAATAAAGTATGGAATTCTTTTTCTTTCTATCGTTATTCGCCGTTATTCATGAAACCTGTGCCTCACATCACATCACTTCCTATAAGCTACATGACAATTATTTATGACAGTCTGCTGTTGATTCCCTTCTTCTCGTCCTTTACTGTTTAATTCTAACTACTTGGTAGAGCCAAACTGTTATTTCATCGACAAAGCTATTTCCAGGTTTCTACTTCTACTACGGATTATTTGATGACACGCCAATCATGTTATGTTATACACTCGCACTCGTGTCGAGTCTGTGGTAAACGTACATAAATACTTTCATCAATTTAATTCACTAAGAAAGTATCATAGTATCATCCAATGCCCGGAATTACTGTCATATAGCAATTACGGCTTGTCAGTCTACTTGAAAAAGACTACTGCTAACTAATCGTTCGAGATCAATTTAAAATTCAAATGAGAGTGAACATTGTTGCGCAAAGAAAAGTGACTCGTTATTTTGCTTGTTGTTTTGTTTTTCTCTGTGTGAAATATTTCCCGCTTGGCTTTTCCAGTTCCTTCCTTCACTCTTCACTTTTGTTTAATACTTTTCTTTGCTCGTGCTCGTGTTCGTGCTGTACTCATGGACTTTACGTAAATACTGTGTACATGTAATATTATTAGCACCAAAAAACAAAGCACATAAGCAAAAATGCACCCACATACATTTTAAAACTTATAAGCAAAGTCCATGTATGTATTTGGTATTTTTAAAAAGATAGTATCTACTTTTAGTTATTTATGGATGGTGCATTGCATGGAAAATGGCTTGCCAAAATGCAGTGTTCATCGGAGTTATGCATTTGTTAGTTGTTTGAGCGATAACTTTGACATCGACATCCTTCAATCGATTTATTTCAAAGCTTGCACTCACTCCTTAGGCCAAGGGCTATATCGCTACAGGTTTTCAGTGTCCGGGGTCAAACCCCTTGGGGACAGGGGTCTCGAGAAGGTTACATGGATGAATAACAAAAAAATTACAAAACTTTTCATAAAACTAACTGGTCAATTTTTGTCAAAGAATCACGACGATCAAATCAAACATACCCCCGGGGTTCAGGGGATAAAAAATTTAGTAATTTATCTTCGCATTTTAATCATGGCTTGACATGACTAGTTTTGTATGTTGTTCATTGCTTTTGTGTGATTTGCGTCTTTGCGTGTGTTGAGTGGTGAAAGTACAGACAAAGAAAAGAGTTATAGAAGTTCCTGGTACAATCAAAAATGCAATATTATAGATGTGATGTGAGATGTGATGCTAATTTATGTATTCCATCAATTCTTATGAATATGTTTTCGTGAAGTAATCACGCATTACCGGAATAGAAAGAAGTTTCTTAAACTTATTGCATTTATTGTGACATCTATAATGTTTTTACTATTATCTTTATCATCTTTCGGCCTTATAGAATTCTTATCAGAATTCAGAATATCAGATGCAAATCTGTGTAAAACAGTTTGCATACACGTATGACATGAGATGAAATAGTATATTTATTTTTTTAAAGTTAAAAATTTCATTATTGCATTTATTTATTCACAATACTCTGTAATCTGTACATTTTGTTGTACCATGAAATAGGATATCTACCAATCACATAATCTTAATCTGTCCCAAAACTAAAAGTATATGCAGATTTACTACCTATATTATATCATGACTTTATTTACAGAGATAATTATGGAGTATGGAAAATGTCGGCATCACTGAATCGCATCACATATTCGTTTCGTCCCCTCTCTTTACCCTGAATTTTTCATGGAACATTTCAGCTCGCTTCTCCAGACGAGCAAGGAGGTTTGGGTCCATTTTCCCGAACGATGATGATGATGGTTTTATCCCATGCTCGCCTTCCTTAATAATGATAATATATTAAAAATTGTATAATTTAAAAGGGAATTTTAGAAATGCCTTATTTAGTTCTTTTGGTAATTTTGTTTTAAAAAGGGTGTGATTGAACATTGTAACGTAACTTACTTGCAGAGTAGGAAATGCTTCCGTGAAGTAGAAGGTGAACATACACGCAAAGATAACGAACAAAATCGTTTTCTGAATATAAGTTTGATAAGTCATGGTCAGGTTGTTATTTTTGTTTGATTAAAAACTGCTAAATATGCTTTTTGGACAATTTCGAATCCACTACTTGTCACAGTTGTACCGTAACCTTTGCCTGAAATGCTTAAGTAATAATGAGTATTAATGTAAGTTTGATGCTTTCCGTTCCTATTTTTAATTTTAATTTGTCTTTATCTTTCTTATCCTCTATGATAATCGCATTTAATTTTATTTTTCCGTCAGTGGTTTATGCTGTGTCATGTATATACAAAGATATCTGTATATGCACTGTCTGTATATAGATAGATTTATATGCACTAGGTCATAGATGTTGACCTGATTAGAATACGTATTTGCAAATAAGCGTGATTTTAGGACAGATCTAATCGTATAGATGATTCCATTTGTGCAAAAATAAAAAATTATATACAACTTAGATTTTACATTATCTGGAAATTATCTCCAAAAATTTACTACACTGAATACGGTAGTTGTGGTTTGCAATTTCCGACGTTTTTATGCTGATATGTCGTTCAGTGCTGAGCAGGATGCTGTAGTGGCGTTATGTTGTTTATGTGGTCCATCCTGTGGTCAATTCCTGAATTTACCACAAAATACATACAAATATGAAACTGAATACCGTATATAGCCAACTTCCTTTAAATTTGTACTATAGGTCTGTCAGTCAACGCTGCTGAAAATAATCGATTCAATGCAAATTGCAACAACGCGCTTTATGAAAAAATGACATTTGTTAAAAAACAATGGTAAAGATAAATCATTGTACACACTATACTTCATTCTTTTAATTAAAGGAGACAATTTTATTTCCACTGCTTCACCAACTGTGTACATCTACAAGTTTTTCATATAACTTATATTTTTACACGTATGCTGTATTTATTAATTACAAATTATTAGGTAAAGTATTACGGTTACGGAATAACGGTATGATTCGATCGTACGAATAATCTTAAATTTTTACACGAAACAATATTTTAATGTGTATATTCCTACTGTATGTTTTTTTGTCAAATTCTGCAATCTACATGTTAAAATTAATTCTATTTTTCATTGGAATTTATATAAGAAATGGATAGTTGGAGACACCTATCACCTATCTACATTATATATTGCTTTATACAAGCATACAGAGTATCTATGTACAAGCTTTGTCCCGACCGGATACCGAAAGATTTTAACAAAAGTCACTCTGATCTTCTTGCCTATAATATGCTTAATTCATTTCATTATCAAATCGAATATACATAATGTATCTAACTTCAATTTGAACTAATCTCGCGAATATTATTCAAAGGGCAAATTCAACACAAAGCTAATTTAAAAACAAAATCTTGTGCAAAGTCATGTACACGGGTCACAATTTTATTTTTAATGATTGAATTGACTAGGTGGGATAAAATACGTTTAGAAATATTTGAGAATTCACATGTTTACAGATTTTATTTTATATAATAAACTTTGCAAAGATGTATATGTCGGGTTAGCATGTAGTTTAGGGCAAGTGATTAAAAGGCTCTATGTAATTTTATTAACAATAAACACTTAACCTCATTACACTAAGTTACAAATTTTGCAGAATGAAATAGTGGAATGAAATGTACAAACGTACGAAATATTTTTAATTCATAGGTATATATGTAGTTTACTTTCAACTTGTATAGTAAGATTTGAACGAACTAATAGTTTACACACCTACATATAAAATGTACGCAAATACATAAAAGTAAATGTGTTACAAATTTTAACAACAGTCTAAAATGATAATATAGATAGACAAAAATTGTGTCAGTCCTCAAGTAGATATATAGATAGTCCCATTAATAAGTGAAAATGTAAAAATGCATAGAAGTAGTATTACGTTGTAATATAAGTAGAAAAATGACATCATAAGATGTAAATGATAGAATAGAGATAGATTATACAATCAAATTGAAGACACAATGTTACACTTTAACAAGACTTTTCTCCACAGCAGTCTATTGTATCATGCTTATGTTACGATTACAAACAACGTTTTAGCTCATAGTTATGCGTTGATTCATTCGCTTGATGTCGAAGGAAAGTTTTTCAAGGTAAACTCTCCTCAACAGATATTTTGTACATTTTTACATAACATATGTATTACCCTTTACCCTTCACCAAACACATAATTTTATATAATTTAATACAGTATGAATATTATTTGACATTACGATTTTATATTTGCTACGTACGAGAAGACATGTTTATAATATAGCTTGACTTACTTACTAAATACTAATTTTAATTTGAAGATTTTAATTATTTTTGAACATTGATCTGTCTATCTTGAAGTACTCCTTACCAGATCTTGGTTTCATATTACTAGACTTCCTGGGAGAACCTGATATGTTATTACTACTGGAGCCGTGCATACTACTATTTACAGGAATACTTGTCACCGTTTCAATGGAGCCTCGTGAACATGATGACAGAGTTTCTATGTAATCTGACATGTCAGAGGCACCGCTACTTGTACTATTTGCATCTGAGACTAGAGTTAATGGATTCTTTGGGCGTTGCACTGCACACATTTCTGTTGATTTAACGGCGGCAACAGTTGGATTCACCATAGGTTGCACTGCTGTGGCTGCCATAACTGTCGCCGTGTCTTGGGTACTTAAAATTAAATTATTGCTAGCTTTGGATTCGTCGATGGTTTCGTAATGGCGGTTGAGAAGAAGAGGATCAATTTCCGAAGCATTTTTAACAACTGTTTCTCCGTCAATATTTGCGATCACCTTTTCTTTTTTCGGTGTCTTTTCTTCCTCCTGTGGCTTTGGTGTAGCTGTTTCGGATGTACTTTTAGCGGATACCCCAGGTGAACCACGCTGAGACTTTCTCGGCAATGATTCATGTAGACATAAACTGAAATTATAAGGACATTTACTTACATTTAGTACATGTTGATATACAAGCTATACCTATATTAAATCGTCATATATTTAATTACCTCCCAATATCGTTGAGAGGAGACGAATCGTCAAAGAACAATCCTCCATCTCCAGAAACGCCCGAATCACTTGAACTAGCTGAACCCCTATTTGCATGACCTCCTTTACATGGAACACTTGAAGATCTTCTTAGTGGCAGACTGGGTTCTTCATTGCCCATTTCCTTGCTTGTACTTGCAGAAGCTTCAGTTGCTTCAGAGGCGGAAGGATCTTCTAGCACACTTGGTGGGTCACTGTTGCTAATACTTTGCTTTGTTTCCGCTTCTTCATTTTCGAGCTTGCAGATTTCATTTGATAAATCTCTAGTATTTTCATATTCATTTTCTCTGATGTCTTTTTCTTTGGATTCAGTTTCCTTTTCCTCGGGAATGCATTTGAGTTCATCAGATTTAGAACCTTCTATGGTTTCTTCAGTTGAGCTTACTGTACATGAATTATGTTGAGTATCATCCGTGGAAGTCTCGACTAGATCTGAAGTAGGGTTTTCTGCACTTGAAATATTGCTACTGCTTGGATTTTGAGCAGGTATGCTTGTGGGTTCATGACGAATGTCCTGTGCATTTTCGTATAAAAGTATTGACCCAGCAAACTCTAAGTTCACATAATTGCTGGCAGGATTGTTAACATTCCCGTTTTGATGTTGGCTTGATTGTGATTGGCTTTTAGATGCTGGTTCTGGTGCAGGTGGCTTGCCTTTCAAAGGGCGAGCACTATGAACTTTACAGGGTGGAGATTCAACGTTGGCATACGTTGGCTGCATGGCCGTTTCCTTGTGACACTGTTGATTACCATGATTCTCATAAATGGGCTGATGTTGATGACTGTTATCACAGTTCACAAAATGCTGAGGCTGAATCGGCATTTGTCTTGGTGTCTTTTTTGTCTTGTCAACTTGAGCATAAATTGCATGAGCATTTGGAGCCGCACGAGGTGGCAAAGCACCAGAGACTAGTGGCATTTTTCCTTCGCCATTCACACTTCTTGCAATTTGAGGAACACCATGTAGTTCTTTGGCTGCTGCTGGCGTGATTCCACCGTGTGGATGCAAAGGGGGAACGTCATAATTCTCCATCGGATCACTATGCGCTCCCAAACAAGCTGGGCTTTGGTAATGAGAATGTTGCGTCGAGTGGCTGTGATGATGATGATGATGAGATGCACCTCCAGATCCAGTTCCTGATACACTACTATGACAGTTAGCTGGTGGGCCACAGCAAGAGCAAGGATGTCGTGTTGGTGGAGTGTCATAAAATTCTGATGTTGGATCAGATCCCATCGCTGTAGATGCTATTGAACTTCTGTCCATTGGAGATTTCTGAAAATATAATTTTATAATATAGTTCAGCCCATCGATGCCCTTATAATATTTCTTACATTACATTTCACCCCGCTCCATTCATTATACTTATGTGACATGGAAGGTAAGCTAAGCTGAATGCCTATTGGTAATATTGTTACTTTTGTAGCGATTTGTTAGGGTCACAAATTCATCGTATTTTGTGCTCTCACCAAATTAATAGATGGTAAATATACATGTAACCGAATTTCGAAAACATTTCGTACCTTAGTCCAGTCTATTCCACCTGAATGCCCACAAGTTGTATGCTCTCCCGGACAGCAACCACCAGAGTGAGCAACGGTGGGAGTAAACGACATTGGATGAGTGCACCTTGGGAAGTCATAGTTTTCGTATGGTCCAGCTGCACTATTAGATCCTCCAGCAGTGGTGGGATGAAGATTTATTGGCGGTTTCCCTCCATGAGCCTTTTGCTCAGCAACACCGTTGTAATAAATTGGACTATTTCCATGTCCAGCAACAGAATTGCTCATTACTCTCTGATGGCTTTGGCAGTGACACCCACTAGGACATGAGGCTGTCGTAGCAGCACCCTGCTGTCCTGTCACAGACGGACTAAACCCATTACTTGAACATCCACCATGATTACTCCTTGGATTTCTATATGGTGAGGAACAGCTACCGCCACTCCCATTGCTACTGGGATAATGCGATGTAGTGCTGCAACCGCCACTAGCATGGATCATTTGACCATTTTGGAAAACTCCTGGCGGTGTACTAGCTCTTGCGGCAGCAGTCCTCCTAGCCTCGGCTACCAGAACAGATCGTGGCGTATCATAATAATATTCTGTCACGCCACCGCTACTTCCATGACTTGAAATAGACAGTCTGTCACTATTTCCGGAACCAATACTTCCCTGTGGTCCATTGTTTGTTGAGCTTGATGACAAAGGTGGAGCTGTTGTAGTATTCCCTGTTGTAGTCACGTTTAAGTCCATTGTCCACGATGGACTAAGTATATCTTGCCCCTGTTGTCCTAACTTGGACATGCATGAGAGACAACGCTCCATTGAGGATGGCATTGGTTTGGCAATTTGTAATGGCTGACCTTGCACTGGGTTACGAGCGGGCGAAGTTGGATGTTTAGAATGTGCGTGCATGATATTTTGTTCTTGCAAATTGTTAATGTCTTCTGGACTGATGACAGAAATGTTGTCACAACTGTCCAAGTCACACCGTGACGATGCTTCTGACGACATCCACATGGATCCTCCTGGCTGGCCGACAACGCTGTCATTACATGCGTTGCATAAAGCCTCTGCACTACGACTTTCTCTGGGCGTTGGCGACATGGTTGCTGCAATCGCCATGTTTGCCACAGGTATTGCAACTGGGGTTAGCACTGCTTCATTCTGCACTGATGAGCGGAGCTCAGACAGACGACTCAGCGACTTGCGAGGTGAATCAGTTACTACACAATTTAATGCAAAAATGAAGGAAAGGATTATAACTTGTCGGTTATGTATGAAAAAGAGTAAGGAACGTTTTTGGTTGGACAAAGATATCATCTAATAACGAATCTTAAGAAATTGCGTTTCATGGTTTGCAATTCAGTATTTTCTTCAATTTCACTTACCACCAGAGCCAAAGCGTCTAGAAGGCCCACGAACTAGCTGGCCTTTTGAGGACATATCCAGAGCATCTATAATCAGGCTGATCTGAGGAGGATCTGGCACCAATACGTGAACTCCTTCTCCTTTCCCACATCGAGAACCTCCTTCAAAAACAAGTCGCCCATCCACCACGCCATATCTCCTGCAGGTAAATGCAACAAAGTATTAATAGGTACTACTTCATTAAAATGGAAAAATCTATACACACGTGTGGTCAGTAACCGTTTTCCTATTTTCAAAGCTTAGTTTATGAAAAAAATTTCAGCTGGAAAAAATTCAGTTACAATTTAGATTGTGGACTTCTACATTTAGTACAAATCATGATATATTGTACTTGTATTTAATAGTATTTGTTAATCTTATATCCCATAGTACAGTTATATAGTTAGTTTTCCACACATCCGTAAAACAGTTTTTCGTGACATTACTGTAACAATTAATCATGACATTCAAAGCTATCATAATGTGCAGCTAATAGTTATACTTTTATTTTAACTGTATTTTGTAGATTATAACAAAGTTTAATTGTTCATAAGCCAATGCAAAGTTTTCAGAGCATTTCTAAATTTGGTGCACTTTCTATCTGTCTGTATATTATGATTGCTGTTTGTATTCCTTTCTTTCACAAGTTTTTCCTATGTAAACCTACTTTAAATTTTGATGAAGCTGAGCTAGGGTTATTGTCATTGTTCGTACTTCACTGGCAACTTGTGTATAGTAAAAAGTATTCTTTCTGGAGTCTGTTTTACTGTGTACTTCACGCATCTAACCCTAGTGATGTTACCAGTGTTCATTTATTATCAGACACCAAAGAATTACGTATTACATCACGATAAAGCATTTTTATCCCTATTTATTATTACAAGGCATACATCCTTTATTGCTACAGCATTTTCCGAATAATCATGATGATGGAAATGTCTGTCTACTGTCTAGTAATATCATGACTTGAACACCTCAAGGTTACACACGGTACAATGTACAAAGGTGATAATAGCTCCTTGCATTTAATCATGAAACGAGAAAAAGAATACAGCTCCCTGTGGAGATCAAGAAAGTGTCTGAATAGCAATACACCTTTCGAGTCTATGTTTTTACTTTTTACTGCTACGTCCTTTATTACCTTTTAAAGTTAACGAAAACAAGATGAAATTTACGAACATGCAGCTACTACTACATATAGTCAACGGCTAAATCATGAAAGAAAGTTGTGCAGCCCAGCATGTTAATTCACTATTAAATTGTACCTGAGGTGAGGAACTTCCCAGTGGCCAAGTAGTCTTGGAGGAATCCCTCCTGTCAAACAGAATTTCCTGTCGGTGACGTGTAATTTGACGGGGCCTGGGGTGAGCTTTGACTTTGCTGGAACACTCGCCAATTGAACCAGAAATTGTTGTCCTTCTCCAAGATTATTTGCTATACGAACTGTCCATTGAATCAGCCTTTCTCGATTGTCAAAAGCCAAAACGACACAAAGGTCTTGGCAGATGATGGCCAGAGTATGAGACTCTTTATCCAGTGTGAAACCTTTAAAAATAAAAAAATAAGCGCTAGTTAGTATTTGTTTCTGACGATTAAAATTATATAATATTTAGTATAAGCATTGCTCGAAATAAAGAGCATCTATCTGCACTGCATGTTCTTCTCATTATTTCAATTTTAATTTTGGAGAAACTAGAGTAAAAACTCTAGTAGTTATTATCTCATTTATCTTAGTACCTAAATCACTTTTATGAAATTACATAAGGTACAAAATATATAAGAAAGCAACGGACCTTCTGCAATAAACTGATCAAGTCGAGTCTGCTTAATAAATTACATTCAAAATGTCTACACTGATGCCTGATGCCAATACTATATCATCAAGCATAATTTTATATGGTAATTGGCTTTCTGACATTAACAATAACACAAACGACACCTTCTCACATAACAGTGGGGAACTACCAACCGCTCAAAATTATACATCGTTTATTAACAACATGAAAAATTGACTATTGACTGTCATGAGTTCAGTTAAAAACTATTTACCAATGTATCTCAGTGCTTGGTTTCAACAAAATCATTCAAGAGCTAAGATTCATATTATGTATTTGAAAGTCAACGATACTTTCTTGAACTCGACACTTAGTTATTATAATCCCTACATGGAGTGAAGATGAACTTGTACAGATAAAATTTAATCGTTGTGAGAAGAAAATAATAATCCCTTGAGGAAGACCTTTTGACAGGTTCCCGGTGAAGTCAAATTAGGGATGTAAAAAGTTTCACTCCACAAGTTCATATTCATAAAATTTAGTAGAATGTATACATCTTATGCATTAATTCCCTAAGAAAAAAATATTATCTAGATTCTAGAAATATGTTCGTTTTATCGTATTTGAACTTTTTGGTACAAATAGGGTTGAAACGTTGAAAGAATATAGTTTTCCATGAGTTTAATACGTCAATGGACTGTAAAATGAGATACTTTATTCATTACAAGCCATGCATTTTGAAACGAAAACTAAACCAACCATCACAGGAGATCATTTCCAATATACTTTAATAATTGCCAAGTCACACTTCGTTTTCCTATAGTAGCTCAACTGCAGAGTAAAAAAAACTACAAATTCTCGCCATATTTTTGCCGTTAATAATGTGTCAAGAATAATTATCACTACAGCACAAAATATATGGGATAAGAGGATCCTGTAAAATTATAAGTTAAGTTACTTGCTACCAAATATCCTTAACATTTTTTGAATAGCTAGCAGGGAGCATGTGAAAGCAAGCGCTACATTTACTATTCTGTCACTATATATGAATTTGTTTTTGTACGAAAATGAAAGTATTAATCATGAAGCCAAACATTTATGTGACATGAACATGATATTTTCTTCTGCCTTTTTCTCCAGATCCTTTCAAGTGTTATCTAATGTAAAAGTAGTGAGTTTCCCCCTTTTCTATATCCGGTTTACTTAACAAGCTTATTTTTTGACAGTTACAGTTCCAAACAGATAAGATACACATTATGTGAAATATACTAATACGACGAGGAAATTTTTAAAAAACAACAATATACTATACTACCTTTAATGCTACTCAAATAAGTATATGGCTATACTATTTTAAGGTGAATAAGTAAAGTATTAATTAAAAAGCATACCTGATTCCAGGGCCAGGAAAGCTTGCAATGACAGAGACGCTTTAGTATGGCCATTTCTTGCTCTTTCCTTTTCGTCTCTGTAGACTTGAAGCTGAAGACAATCTGCAAACGAAAGAATAAAACATTTCAATTAGTTTCTTTGTCTGTTTTAGAGATAAATTTGGTTCAGCAATTTTAACGAAGCAATTAAGCTTTAAGCGAGAATAAGGCAGGAGGGTAAAAATCTGAGAATGAACAAAAACGCACGGATGCGGGTCCGCACACTCCACGCATATGCACTAGTCTTCTTTTACATATTTCCATTACACTACTTCATCATTACTATTACTGTTATCATTAATACAACGCAGACGCAGACATACAAACAACCTAAAATAACTGTGTGTCAGATTTTCTATAGTTCACTCTTATGCATTATTTGGAGACAAACATTATTTTAAAGAAACACGTGCCTTTTGCGAAATGAGGTATAATTACTCTTTTGTTTTTATTATACCAAAGATACTAATCCACCATTCAAAAGTTTTCATTAGAGTTTTGTTTCAAAACATTTTGTCAACCTTTATAATGCTGCATGATTCTCACCTCTGGATATTGTCATTGTCAGGTTCTTCTGCATTTCTGCATAGTTTAGACATGTCTTATGTAAGTTTTTTTGTAGCAAGACATTGGCATACAACTCCGTGTAGATGAGATAACTTTGACAGTATATAATGCTCCTCAAAACGAAAAGCGATCATCTCATTCTCTGATTAAGCATTATTACTCTTTTGCTCATAAATCCGATTTATTATATTGGTAAGTTAAAATATTTATGATTGCCACACGATGAAGCATTAACTAGATTTTGTTTTATTTTTCACATCAGTGATTCATCAGCGGATAATAAACTTTAATGTAAGAATAAGAATGCAAGCTGCAAATTTGAAGCTGTGTCTAGTCTGTGCTATTAAATAAGCCTAGTTGACTGCTACTTGACTAGAGATCTATTCAATAACTCATTCAATACTTACAGAGCCGAGACCGAAAAAGTACAACTTTCAAAAGTAAAAAAAAGCAATAAAATTTGAAAATTGTATAGTTAGAATCCAAACGTCATACGTAGAACTGTAGAACCACATTCACTGAAATGTATCAGTAGAAAAATAGCGTATCAGAAGATATTATCATGTGCAACATCGATGGGTCCGTGCCATACACGATGTCTTTAAACTTAATGTATGGGCACATCTGTAAAAACGAGAAAACACTTCCAAAAAGAGTAAAGACAAGCCGCAAAATGCCAACAATCATTTTGGAGGAAACCTCTTCTCATGGGAAATACGAAAGTAAAGAAAACAGTACCAAATTGCTGACAAAATAGTCCACTGACGATCGTCGATACAAACGCTGAATAAGACAAGAAGATGCTGTTTTTTTGTCTTCCATTCCCCATTATCTCACCATAAATCTCCCCATTTTTAAAGCCCTAAAGAGTTCCGACGAAGACACATTATTCTCCATCTTGCAGCATTATGGGTTTTTTATGTTTAGTGGAGATGTATTTTCTGTGCTATGCATCCACTCTTTAGCTCTCTAGACTTTACACCGAAGGAAATAGTCCATGAAAAGGATCAATTTTCCAAAGATTTTCGAGGGAGATAAACAGGATCAGGAAGAAGAAAGATATAAAAGACAAAATTAGAGGGAGTCTGACAATTAAGTCGAAAATAAAAGTTGTACTATCATCAAACAAAAACAAACTTTATGAGAAAGAAGAGAAGCTGAAATTTTGGTGTTTAAAGCATTATCCGTGATCGTGTATGTACCTGTTAATACCGTCATCAGTATGAATTATGAACTATTGATGCTTGTACACTTTCCCCGTTTTCATTGTATAATTTACGCCGAAACAGTACAATTATCAATCTTGTATCTCTTTTCGATGAGTTTTCTTTCACACAGGTTGTATTTTTGCGAATAATTTGTTTCACTTTAACTCATGAAAAAAGGAGGGAACGTTAAAATTTCTATTAAACCATATTACATGATTTTTAGAAGCTCTGTAAAGCCTAAAATGTTGTTTCCCTTATTCCTTATCATAAAGGGAAAATGGGCCTTTCTCCTATTGATTTGTAGACCAAGTCAGACATCGAGTATTTCCTCCTATTCGTCTTAAATCTCAAAGACCCGTCTATTTATTTATCTTCTTTAACCACGCATCAAAGTATTACGCTTTGAATTCCATAGGGAGAAAAGTATATGAAGACGATCACATGAGAATTAAATCCAAGACATTCTGCGATTGACAAAGAAGCAGCCCAAAATAAGTGCCATTTGAGCGTTTGAAGGTTTGAAGTCTGTTTTTCTATTTTTTTAAAAGAAAGAAATAAGATCAATTTTGGCACGTGACAAGATTTCTATTTCCACATTACGACATCTTCAAAGATCAAAGACATATGGCAGTCGCTATTACGGAGACTAATCTTAACAAAATGATCAGCATCATCATACAGAAATTATTTTTATTGACGAAATACATTGGAAATGGTTTTTCGTTTGAGTGATTGAATACAATTGTAATCCACTGAATTGTGTAGTAAGCATTGAGAAAGAGAAATATGAAATAACTGCAATACGGAGTTCTGTTATGATAAACGAGGAAAGTTAACATAAATGTAATCGTAATACTAGTCTTACTACAGAATCGTTTCATTAAATTGAAATCTTCGAATGATAAAAATACCCCGTTGCCAGAGACTTGGTTCTTCTATTCATACAATTTTAGATTGCAGTTCTAACTAACTCTTCTTGTTAGCTCATATTACAAAAAACTGCACAAAATTGAATAGAGAATGAATGAGATGATTAAGTATTGGAATCTGTACACGAACCTCACACTGTGTTCTTTATTTATGGTCTCGGATCTCTTTTATGATAACGTTTTACAGACTCAGGTTGATGACAATAGCGGTACCCATTATCTTGTTGACCTGGTTGGCAAGAAATGCGCATGTATGTAGGTATATAATTCAGTCTTTTACAACAACTGTATGAGGGGTGCCAATCATCAATAACCATGATCATAATAAATCGGTAAATACCGAGGTAGATAAGTGCCAGATGTAATATAAAAACCCGGCTTCGCCGGGGTTGTTTCTGGT
>JAQFYG010000898.1:0-23035 GCA_034694325.1 Entomobrya corticalis
CGCTCAACACATTTCAATTCAAAACTATATTTAATATACCATATAGCACCACACCATTTTCAAAATGCAACAACAAAATACACAGAAATATCCTCCGTTTTTCATGATCATCCTGGCCATGATGCTCTTATACAACCACTTCCTCTGGTTTTTAGTCAGTTGTCTTGATCCGTGTCTCCGACCAACTCGGGAAAGTAGCAAAAGAGAAAGAGTGTATTTTCCAGGAGAAAACTTTTCATGAATACAAAACAAGTTCATTAATCATGTTCTCTCACTTTTTATGTGCCTTATATATATCCATATGAAAATATTTCTTTGCTGGCTCATTTTGAAATAGGAAATATTATGACAGAGATAATGTATGCATATATGTTAGAGTATTTTCTCATAAATAGCGGCAATTTCATTTTGCAACAGTCTGCTCTTCTCTCAATTCTTCTTGGGAAATAGTAACTTGTTCATTTGAGTTGCTTTTGTAATCTCATAAAAAATATATAAATAATAATATAGGGAACAACAACAATAGAGTCATTCAATATTCATCCATCCATAACTTACCGCATACATCCATGCCATGCATTATGAGTTGTTCCATAAATAAACTCTTTCCCAAATTACATCTTCCACTTTATATGCATATATTATTGACTTGTTACATAAAAAAAGTGACACGCATGGCTGAGCCCAAAGCCTATTTACTCTGGAATCTGGAATGATTGGTTTTGTTATGCAGGTATGTGTGCATGATCAGTGATAAAAGAACATAAAAGAACATAATGATGTCGTCACTATTTTGCTGGGATGACATAACATAGGAAAGCAAACAAATTTTGTAGCAAATATTTTTTTCGAAAGGAAAGTAAAGTAGTAGATAACAGCAGATATGACGTAAACGTAAAGGTATTTAGGAATACAATTCATTTGAATTGAAATTATGAAGTTCTCCTGTAAATACTGTAATGGTAGCAGAGGCTCAAGAGATTTATCAATTTTGGTTACTTATTTCGTTTCCTGTTTCCCTTATTAAAAAATAAATCACAAAATAAAATAGTTTTTATAAAAGTAATTACAAATAAGAATTACTAAGAAAAAATGAATAATTGAAGATATATAACTTTCCAGTTGCTTTACAATTTTTGCATTAGTATATCGTATATCGCATAATTAGTTAATTTTCAAATTTCAAAATGAATTTAAAATGGCATTGCTTACTGGGAAGACCCAAGATCTTTGAAATGAAAAAACTAAAATCCAGCAAAAACTTTTCATTAAAAGAGAGAACTGCATATCCGTTTATTTTCCTTTTTATTATTTTTGCAGACATGTTATGTCACAACAGACCAGAGCAACGGATGTTATATCATTTTTTATTCCAGTTCCCCTGTGCATTACTCCAGCTTATTTATTTTTAAAAAAGAAAACTTTTGCAACAGCCTGTTTACCCTATTTGTATAGACACAAATGTATAAATATAATATCCATATTTATTTATTTATATGCAGTTAGTTTTATTGTTTATCACATAAAGTAGCTGCATAATATATATATTTTTATGCTTTCACTCTGTTTCCTCTTGCATTGTAACTACAATATTATGCGGCACTGCCACAGTTTACCGTCAGTGAAAAGAATGGAAGAGACACAAGTGTGGAAGAATTGTGTGTCTCTGTGAGCAAATCCCATTCATAAAGTTTTTTTCTTTATACTTTATACTCATCTTCTTTAGAATAGGATTGTTTAGTTTTCATCTTTGTTTTATAATACGGACAGTCCACATTCCTCTCTCTCTCTTGCCTTTACTCTCTTTTCAACTTTCTTTTCTTATTTTTACGACACACTAAGGAATTAAGAAAATAAAAAGGAAAAGTGGTTATGATGACGGGAAAAGCTATGAGCAAGATTATTTAGTTATGACACCTTTTAATAAAAATATTGATATGATTATCTGGTCCTTATACAGTAGGCTTACATACTTATATATTTATGTCGGTTCGGTTTATTCAAACTTGTATTTATTAGGAATTGCTATAAGAACTATGATCAGTATCATTTATAACTGCTCATCATCAAGTACATAAACAGTATATAGGCAAATAAGGAAGAGTGCAACAGACAAGAAAATTTGGGTCGAAAAAAACGACAAAAGACAATTTTTGCGCCATGCCTTTGGTGGATGAATGCATCACTGCCTTTGGTGGAGTTGAGAGATGAAGTAAATAGGACCACCGGAAGAAGAAAGCAAGGAGAATAAAGAGAGAGAGATGAGTGTGGGACGATGAAAGAGGAAATGACGATAAAGGAAGTGAAAATAATAATAATAAAAAGTATATATAGTATCAAAGATGAAAATTTACGCAAGTGAGTATGTCGTAACAGACATAAAAATGATTCAAATAGTTTTTCAAGTTTATTTGGGGAGTGCATTATTTGTTCTTATTTTTATTGTTTTATATATTTAATTCATGCATTGTCTTTAAAAAAATTATTTTTGAAATATTTTAAAACAAATTGAAAATAATATATGTTTTCTTTTAAAAACGATAATATTAGTTTTGAGAACATTAGAAATTGGATAATATCATAAAGAACCTTTTTTCAAACAATAGTTTAAAATGAATTGAAAGTAATATGTATTTTTTAAAGTTTCGTTTCGATTTTGGGAAACAATAAGATAAGATTAGTTTCCAACATGTCAATAAATGGATAATATCATTTGGAAACTTTAATTACTTGTGGCTCTATGCTGACTTTTATATACAACGGTCAGCTGTGTAATTAGGTGCATATCCATATTAATTTACATTTGGCAGCTTGCCAATCAATTGTATTCAGGTTTCTATAAAAATCATGCTCTACCAAATATTGGCTTATTGCCAATTTATTTTTTAAATTGTCAATTTTAAAGACAATAGACTGCTGTCTTATTGTAATTTCTTAGTATTTATGAAGTTCCATAAGAAATATGTAAAAGCTATAGGAAATATGAAGGATACTACGGTACGTACTGGTCAGTCGGTTTTTGGAAAAATTGGGCAACTTTTAAGTGATAACCACTAAATATTGGTTATCTTCCATGTATAGTGCATTTCAGATTTCTACCAAGAACTAACCAATTTATTGTAAATGATCACAGATTAAGTGCAACTTTTTTGTAAATACCTACCTTTCTGCCTCACAACTGTTATAACTATATGATCATATCTTAATGTTACAAGCTTGATTCAAATATAATTTTAAAATTGTAGCAGATATCTGAACAATTTATCACTGGAATGATTATATATAAAGATGATAGTTTCTACGTGCTTTCTTATTGTTACAAGTTACTTTAAAAAAGGTATCAAAGCACTTTTCATAGACTGACAAAAAGCAATGGGCAAATAAATATCTCTTTTCTACTTTCCCTTTCATTTCCATTCAACCATACTTCCTTATTTGTCTAGTATCAAGCATGATTGCACAATGACTTTTTCTTTCTTTTTCCTTCCCTTTCTTCTGACAAATCAAGCGTTTTTTCGTGAGTTAAAATAGAACTTTTGATATGAAAAAAGTGACAGTATACTTTATAAACAGGAATTCATCAGATTCAGTCTACAGATCATCTCCATCTTATATACAAATATATATTTTTACCTGCAAACTTACCTTCAAATGTCAAAATAAAAATAAAATAAAAGTGTGTCAAATAACTTGAGAATCACTAAAAACATTAACAAAAACGTCGTACGCATATAAAATTTAATATTACTTTTTTACTTTTCCACCCACGATCCAAATTTGTCGACCTTTTGTTAAGCTGCTTTCCTTTCTCAAGTATAACTTTATGTGAAACAAACAGCGTAACGCATGCACGCGACAAAACGCCTCAGGCATAGAATTTCTTTTATTACCTTTATTACTTTTTTCTTCATGGAACCTAGACAACAAAAATGGCGAAGGTTAAAAGTTGAAGGTAGAAAGTAAAATAAAAAAAGGAGACTGGAGTAAAATTAATATGACAAAAGATTAGTTTTTTTCTTGGAGTCTATATATCAGGTCAGTTTGGATAAGTTTTATATCTTAAATCTTAAACTCCAGCAGAGGTAAAATAAAATAAAAAGTTATTTTCAACGTTTTCTTATTACTGTTTTACAGAATTAAATTTACACAGGAATCCTGGGGAAAATAGCGTGTTTCAAAATAAATATATAGTTTTCCATGGGAAAACAGGGTGAAAAATGGCCAGGTGGAAAAATAATAATGAGATTGTTTTTTATGTGTGTGCTCCATTCCAAGTTCCAAGTCGTCGCCCCTGACCTAAAACTTTGGTGTTTTTTGGAAAAGTGGGGCTAATGTGATCCTCTGCACTCGGCAGTAACCAAACCAAAAAACCAACTTTCTCTTTTCTCTAGTAAGCTGCTAGTGATGTGATGGGTCTTCCGCTATGGTAAGTTTTAAATAAGTAAAAACTTTTTCTTCTGTGGTTTGGGTTACTTTGAGGACACACTCAATACTCAAAAAAAAAGTTTTACTGTTCAATTTGGAGTGGTATAAAGCATTAAATAAGCTATATATTTTGCAGGGTTTTGCCATAGTAACAACAAAATTAAGTTAATAAAGTCATCCATTATCTCAGACAGATGTTCCAACAATAAAAACCATAAATGATTACCCAAGCAGGTCAACTTCAAACTAGAATGGATTATTATTATTTTTCACTAGAAATCTAAAAAAAAATAGATTAGCATAAAGAGTATATGTTTTAGTGCCTTAAAGAAAAACAAATATATAAATTAAATATTTCTTTATAATTTAACTCCATATATTGCTAATTAGTAGCTCTGTCATGAGTCATTACTTAATGGGAATTCAATTTATCACGTGGTAAACTAGGTGGAATTTAAACAAGCCAGTTTTAGATTCACTTCTTCTGTTTATTGTCAGTTTTCATCAATAAAATAGCAACATAAAAAAGAATGCTCGTTTTCTGCTCATTTCTCGTTGAAATTTATTGAGCTGCTTGCATTCCATTCCATTAAAAAAACAAGGCAAAAATGATCTCTGCTTTTACTTTCCAATTGAAAGACACATACGCATCTGCAAAGGCGAACACATCTGTAGATACATTAAAAACAGACTCTCATCGCTTTCCTTTACTAAATGACAGCACTAAATTCTAAATAGATGACAGTAAAATGTGCCAAGCTACTAATAAAACCTGACACCTTGGGACATGATATTTTTTCAAAAAATAAAGGCGAAAAAATCAAATACCAGCTTTGTTGAAAGCTGACGATCAACATTGCAATATTCACTGAATGGATGTTCTACATAAAACTCAGCAGTTTTCTTTTACCACCAGCATTTTAATTCCTTGTTTTACATTAATTAATTGGACTACTTGCCATTAGTGAAAATACAAAAAAAAATCTGAAAGCTACCATAGAATAATTTCACTAGAGTCTAACAAACCGTCATATTGTTTGATTCCTTTTTTCCTCAAGCTCAAAAATAAACTCGAAAGCTTGTAGTTGTAACTGTAGTATTTAGTATAAATCCAATAAATACACATTTTCGAGCCAGAACATTTTATACAGTTTTAATACACTTTTTAGCGAAAAGAAATATCTGCAAAATCTGGTGTTTGCATAGTGATTTACATAAAAGAGTTGTGCATAAGCAAGAAATCCGATGGAAAAACTCATTCATATGAAAAAAGCTTTATAATATATTGCTATAGTGTAGATAGTATATAAGTATATAGCATCATTCAAGAAAATTACTTTCGTTGAAATCAGCAAAAAAAGTAAAGAATACACAAAGCAACTCTTTCTATCAACTTCACACAATGTGGACTTTTATTTGGTCGCTCTGTGAAAATGCCACTAAACTACAGACAGCGACAGAAAATAATAAAGAGAGATGGAGATGGAAATGAAGAGAACTGAAAAAAGAGCTAATGAAAATGCGGTGCTGACACTGTAAAAATATTACTGTCAACCAACCAGTTACACTATACTGGTCATTATCAACATCGTCACTTTCATCATGATCCACATTTGCACATACAACATAGAATTTGAAAGGATTTGCTCAAATTGACCGTACACACAACATGTATATTTTTTGTATAAATACTAGTAAGTAATCTCTGCCTTTTGTTTGTATACTTTTTTGTTGTAATTTCATCTTCTGTATCCTTTCATCTTGTCCAGTAGTCGAATGGTATGATAAACAGAAGTATTAAAAGCTAATCCTTTATTGGGGAATTCGAATTGTAGGATTTTACAGGTTTTCGTATAAACTTGAACACGGATATACTTAGTTATTCGCTTGAGTAAAGCTTTATATATTTTTTTTTATTTAGGTTTTTGGATAGAAAATGTTTTTTAATTGGGAAGATTGGCTTTTTTCATATATAGCTTTGGGTTCTCCAGAAAAATATACAAGTTTGTATTTAAGTATGAAAAACTCATTTTCATTCGAAAAGCCTAGACTGTTCTAAAACTGTATATAGAATTCAATTAGCCCCACTATTCCTAATGTAAAATCCCAAGAAATCAATAATCAAATCATGTGGAACAAGTTGCACTATATAGTTTGCTAATTGAAGTGAGATATACTGAAAAGCTCAAGGAATAATATATAAGACTATAAGTATGTTAATCTATAGCTTTTTTGTATATAAAATACTGTAATCAGCATTCATTTTATAGCTACAGGGTTAATTCCCTTGAAAGACCCTGAAAAACTTTCTATCATCAACTTTTCCTTTTATTGAAATTAAAGAAAATTTTCTAAACAAACTTATTTCCATATGGATTATGCTTTCTTTTGTTAACTGCTGCACTGACAAATTGAATTGCGTTTATTAGGAGTCATTTTAAAAGGCTTTTGTATGAAAAAAGTGTGGAAATTTACAGATTTCTCTTAATTTTCAGAGTTTCTACATCATTTTTTGAGTGGCTTTAAATAAATTCGTTTAGGAAAGTCTAAAGATGCTATATTTAGTGCGTGGGAGGATGGGAAGGAGAAAAAGGAGGAAACACTATACAATCGTCATTCATGTGAATGAGTCATGTTAACTCCTATTGTATCTGTCTGTCACTGACAGAAGGAGAGGAGAAGACGAAGGAGATGGTGACATTTATTTGATGCTACGTAATGAACATTCTTGGTCTTGTACTCACATCTTTTCCATGTTTTATGAGTAGACAAGTTTAAAGTTGCGTAGATGCTTTGGATTATTTAAGCAAACAAAAGAAAAAGGAAACATGCTTATAAATGACTCATTCTGACACGACATGATTGTGATCTTGCATAGTTTTTTCAAGTGTTTATTTCATTCTTTTTGTCCCCTTCCTTCCTACTTTATTTTCATAATGGCATGGCATTGTCCTTTTTATAAGTATTCTTTATATAATGCTGTCAGTCAGACTGTCTGTTAAGATTGTCTAATGTTCTGTTATGAAATTACAGTGGTGTTATTATAAGCTAAAATAAATTAGGCTGTAACAAATTGGACACAATTATAACCATTCTTGATAAATTTTAACTGATTTTTGTCTTTTTAAAACCGGAAATAGGTACATTATATTTGGCGTGACTGTTTGAAAGAATGATTTCAAAAATACATTAAAAATCTATTTTGCAAAACTATGAATATGTGCTACTGCTACCAAATTGGCAGATGCAAAAATACAGAGAGGACCAAGCAGCTGGACTTTGCTGGTTCTAAATCTGTTTTATTTAGCAGATCTTTATATTTCTCTGTTAGTTTTACATTTTTTTGTTTACTTCTCCACCACTTGTATTTATACTTATTATAAATTCAATATTCTGATCTCGGCCATATTACTATATTGAATGTTTTCAAAATCCATACATATTACTTATGTTACATAAAAAAATAACGGGAACCTGTTTCCTTCAAGCTTATTATTATACGAGAGCGACGAGAACACACGCTGCAGCAAATGCAAGTAAAAATGTAGAGAAAAAAAATGCATAAAGCAGTTTTAATATTGAACATCAGTTTGAATATGTATTCATCATAATATTCTACTTCTTCTTCATAATATAACTCAACTAGTTGTAAAAATTTGAGAAAGAGACGAAAATAGCAAAATGGTTCATGCCAATGCCAAGAAAAAAGAGAGTTAAGCCGAGAAAGACGATTGGAGTAAGAAACGGGAAACACATTTTTATACATTAGCTCTCTAGTTATTACAGAGGTTGGAGTTGGAACTTGGAAGTTGGAGGTAATCTCTTTATGCCTTTCTCATGTCCTTTTTTCAACATGAACATAACATTATGAAAATTTAGTGAGTATTTTAATATTGAAAATGCAGCAATGTATGGAATATGTATACTCTTAAATATTAAGTACATACACATGGACAACTTTCGAGCACATATGCTTCTCGAACCTGAATAATGCCACGCGAGACTATAAGAACAACATCCTCCTCCCTTTTTTCTTAATTCATCCTTTTTTATTATTATGCACCGTTACATAGAGATCCTCATGGTTACTAGGCAACACGAAACACCAGTGAAAATATAATTTTTTCTTATTTCTTCGACTTTATCGTCGTCGTTGTCGTTCATTTTTTATATTTCTTTTGAACTAACTGAGCTCTCAACATGCATATTATAATTTTTGAAATGGGAAAATGGAAGAAACGTGTTTGTCACTGTGTAAATATTTCCTTGCTGTTTGGCATGATGATGAGAGCAGTATATAGTTAAAGTTTTAAACTATTTTGTAAGTATTTATATTATTTTTGGTCGGAGGAGCACACACGAGAATGAATCCGTCCTTCGGGAACTAGGAATTTGGAATATTGTCTTAATATTGGCGATGATGACGACGATAATATGAAGATGAAGAAAAGTGATGGTGGTGCTATATAGTCACTGTATATCTTTTGCTGATATTATGGTGGAGGTGGGTGGCGTTTCTTTTCAGCTTATTTTATTTTTTTTCGCATATTACATGCTGAACTGCACAAGAAAGATTAGATTTTTTTGCGAGTGTGCTGTGTATAAATGTGCTTCGTACTGAAAAATAATGACGATGATGATGATGATACGATGGTATGTATGTAAAACGAGTACATCATCGAATCAAGAGCATTCTCGACTCTCGAAAGATAATATTATCATTTTTTTTCTAGTTGAGAAAATGATCTGAAAATCTGTAACGGTTTTATAACGGCCAACGGTGTATAAAATATTTGAATGTTATAATAACATAACTAGAAAAAAAATATATGAATCGAAACCAATGGGAAATGGGAAAAATTTATATTTGACTTGTTATTTCCAAAGTACTGTGTATAATATCCTATGTTAAAGGTTTCGAATCATGTTGTTCTACTGTGTGACGGTGATTCCAGAGTGATCCGAAGGAAGTACTTTTAAGACAGATTGCCAATAATAATAATAAAAAAGATTTTAAATATTCTTTTTTCTTCATTTTTTCATCTTATTATTATTGTTAAAATACAAAGGATTTAGCAGATCTTTTCGATAATTTTAAAATATTCAAGTGCACCAAGATTTTTGTCATTATTACTTTTTGAGATTGAGATCAGGACAAAGATTTTCTATTCGTTCGTTGAAAGTTCTTATCTTCTCTTCGCATTTTTGCTTCATCAGCCCCCACAAAAGATTATAAAAGTTGTGGGCCGTCGTGTGGACGTTGTTAGTGGTTTTTTTATAACTTGAGCTAATGCATTTTATATTTTACTACTGAAATCACTGACCCGATTTTTGTGCGCAGAGTCACCGGATTTTTTATTATTAGTATTTATATTTTATACACTTGATCAGTGCTAAAAACAGTGTTTTAGTATTGGATACGTGTGTGTAGATGTCATCATTGATTTACAGTATCATCATCACTATCTAAAAAAGATTTTTTTGTTTATTTTCTATATGATTACATTAGTATCCTATTTTTATAAAATGTAAATCAAAACCTAGCCAAGCAAATCCTCCAATCGATGTTAACTCTTTCAAGTACATTTGAATCGTAAAAAAAGATACGAACGAGGAAGAATCCGAATTAGTCATACCACATATTCTACATCTACTTTATATAAAACAAAATATTATGTGAAATGGTGAGTAATTCTGTAGATTAAATAAAATATATATATATAATTACGTGTTTATGTAATACTTTTATATTCAAAAAATAATATTGTACAGTAGTTGATCCTAACCTCATGATATTTATAACGAAAAAAAACAGTCATGCATTTTTACTTAAAAACTCTGAAAGTATTACGACGACAGACAGTGAGTCGATCTAATTCCAAAAGTATGCTGAATTGAAAGAAAAACAAAAAACACGGTTTAGTCATCCATCCTTGTATTCAAGCTTACTTATCATCATCACATCAAAATATACACACACGCTTTTCCCCTTTTTTGTATTATTGTCAGTTTGTCTTTGTTCTTGTTTTTTTATATGCTTTCTTTTAAATACAAATACAGTTGATTCAAAAAGTTCCATTGGTAATCTTTAAACTTTAAAAAGTTTCAGTTTAAATTTAATAGTCGATTTTGTTCAAAATGAGTGATTTCTCTATATCAGGTCATAAGATAACCATTTAGATTTCTTTGAGTACTGATCAGTTACTTTTTTATGACAAGCACTGTGCAAATGTAGTCAGTTTTTCCAGTTATGTTTAAATGGGACAAGTAGTATAGTACGTTTTTAGTGTTTTATCTTTAAAATTATATCCGTTGGAAAAAGTAGGTTTATAAAAGTCCTTGTGCTTATCAGTAAAAAGGATCCCTACGACATAATTACGACAATGCCAATAATCTCGAATGGAACATCAGAGCAGTTGCCAGCGTGGGTCAGACAACCTATGAGAACGAAACAAGTAACCATTTTCAAGCGGTTTACTTAAGTACTTTTTCTTAAGTACATAAATACTCTATACTAAATTATCTTTCTTCTTTATACTATCACATTTTAGTTTTTTAATATCTTAATTAACAAAAGAATGTTTTGTCCAGTACTAAAGTCTCCTTTTTTCATAGAGTCAGTGATTGTTTTGAGGGAGGAGGTCATCCTTGAAACCAATTTATCTTTACCCCTTTCTCTTTCCAAATAAATGTAAGGCATTGATTAACATACTGAATAACACTGTCATAAAGTTATAAAAACGGGATGTGTATTTAGTGAACAGTAGTTAAATGATTTTTATACTAACATACTTGCATGCATACTTGATACAAAGTGATTAAGAATTTATGCCAAAAATGTCCAATCCTCTGTACCAATTTGAAAAACTTGCTTATCATTTCTATACGAAACCGTTCGTTCAAATGTGTTCCGTCCGTGTGAGTTTTAAATATTACAAAAAAAGTTTTAATTTTATTAGCGTGACAAAACTTTCTTCTACTAATAACTCAAACAGGACATGATTCTATCAAATTTGGTGACTTACATCATCATCGGAACAAAATAGACATTTACCCAAAAAAATCAAGAATCAAAAACACTTTGTTAAAATGAACCTTTAAACTTTATCATTTATATAAATAGACATGTAGTTTTACTTAATTTTTAGCTATAACAAAATATTCTCTACTTTTCATAAGAAGTTATAACAGTTTTATGAATACATGCAGATACACATTTACAAGTTGTTTTCAGTCACATAAAAAAGATCCATATTATTTTGCGAGTTTTTAGCATGTAACAGTTTGGGTGAAAATATATTGACGTGTGTATATGTGTAGGCGAGTGAAGTGCCATGGAGAAAGAATCTCAAGAGTACAGGAGGAGGACCCGCAGCACAAACATCCACTCCAGCAACTAATGCGCAAAACAAACCACCTCCAGCGACAGGAACGGCTGCCGCCGCAGCACCCGCTGAAAAGCCCAAGACGACCAAATTACAAATTAATCTGAAATCTGTGAAGAAGCCAGATACACCCACGCAACCAGCACAGACTGAGAAGCTGCCAGTGGTCCAGTTAAATCCAGTCCTGCCAGAGAATAAAGCGACGCCTAACAAGCCGCCCACTGGGAAAACCATACCGATTACAATTCAGAAAACGTCGGGAACAGCTGGAGACGCAGAGAAGAAACCACCAACTGCTTTAGCGACCACAATCCCTATCCAACGGCCTCACAATGATCCACCAAAGAATAAAGCAACCCCCATCAAAACGGAAAGTAAAGTGAAGTCGACGAAACCTAGTGAGGCGAATAGCAATAAAACAAGTAAAGCAGCAGCTAAATCGGAGCCAGCTCCTGAAAACAAAATGGCTCCACCACCTCCTCCTCCAGCACCACCTGCCCCGCCCCCACCACCTGGTGCACCGCCTCCACCTCCGCCTCCCCCTGGTGGACTTAATGGTAAGAAGAGAGCTTAGTTTTTTAAAGTCTGAACATTTATCTGGTACAATATATTTTGGAAGTTATGGATAACATCCTTCTCGAGAAAAAGATCAAATCTGGTTGCTATTATTTAAATGGCAACACTTGTATTTCCTGCCAAAAGCAAGTACATTTCAGATTTTCCACTTCATTAAAATTCTGTCTAGATTTGGGCAAGGTCCGATTTTTAAGAAAAGATGTATGGCTAAATGGCAAAGCGAAAACCAATTTTACCAGCAAACCCACACAATGACGTACTGGCTATAAAACATTTTCACGTAGCCATAAGTTCCTGTCCATTCTCAATAGTAAACACAATAAATACATGCAAACGTGGAACACTTGTCAAAGCAGCGGAGAAAATACTGCGTCTTCGTAGGAAGTGGAAAGAAGAAGATGGAAATAGAAATTGGAAATGGACTGCATGCTAGAACCATAATAACCATAAATAGACTATTGACTATAGTGAAGTAGTAACTACTTCAAGAAACGATTGAGCTAAATGTACCTAATCAGATTTAGAAAACGCCAAGTAATAGGTGGTCACGCCATAAAAATTGCTTTTATTATTTTTATGGGAAATAAAATAATATTGTGAATATAGTTAGCACAAAGATACACAATAGAATATAAATAGGATAAATACGCGATACACATGATGAATGACAAATTACAAGAATGTTGTGCTAAAACATAAGTTACTTTATCGCAATGTAACTGCAACTCGAAAAATATATCTCAAATGATGCATTTTGGAATATTGTAGCTGGACTACCTCCAAAGGCCCCAAAGCCAGCTCATGTTCAGCAGAAAATCGAATCGCTTAAAAAAGCCCCTCGCAGGAGACCTGACTGGGCAAACATGATGAAGGAGATTGAAACCGGAAGAAAGCTGAAGCATGTGCAATGCAATGACCGGTCCAAACCAATTATACCAAAGAGTAAATCCCGTGGCAAGGTACTGATTTATATAGCTTTCTATGATTATGAGACAATTTCCTTTCAAAAAATGAGCTA
This sequence comes from Entomobrya corticalis, assembly GCA_034694325.1. Classification (NCBI taxonomy): domain Eukaryota; kingdom Metazoa; phylum Arthropoda; class Collembola; order Entomobryomorpha; family Entomobryidae; genus Entomobrya; species Entomobrya corticalis. The sequence goes on from JAQFYG010000898.1 coordinate 13,405, forward strand.
ATCAACATCTAACCACTCTGACGGATATGTTTTCTAACAAATTATTTTGACTTTGATGAAGTTTGTATTCGATTCGGAAGCGAAACCTGCAAACAAAGCAGAAGCTGTGCACAATCGACTATTGAATGAAATCGCGCAAGGTGTGAAACTGAAGAAAGTCCAATGTAATGATCGAAGCAAGCCTCATCTAAGTGGTACGATATATTATATATTTCCCTAAAAGCATAGAATTTTGTTACAGATGAAAATGGAAACAAATTTTTCACTCCTTTCCTTTTATGCTACTGAAAAGGCCTACGTTTCCGGCGACAAAGCAGTGTAGCCGACAGCGACATCCAGAAAGTGAGCGAGACAATTCCAGAAGTGGCGGAGCTCGAATTTGTCATGGACATTGATGTATTGAGAGATGAGCTTCAGTCAGCAAAGCAAATGCTGGAAATGGAGCTGGAGTCAAAGCACAACGTGGAGAAAAAGAATAGAGACCAAAAATGCCAAATTATAGCAATGGAGGCAGAGATTGAAACACTAAAAGCAAAACTTGGACTGATTCCAGAGGATGAAGTATCCATGCTTTCTAAAGGACTGGATCGAAGTGACTCCAAAACTTTCAAGCATCTCCGAAAATCTGGCTCTGGTCTTTGGAAATCTCCTTCAATTGTCGGAATTAAAAGGTCAAAGTCAGGAGTTACGAAAGAGTTTCTCAACAAGCCACCCACAGGACAAGATGGGAACAAAAGTGAGCAACAACCACAACAACAAGAGGAGGACTTGGCTGAAGTGAGTGAGTTTGAAGAAGAAATTAACTCTTTGAAACAAGCTGTTCAACATGCGAGGAAACAGGCGGAAGAAATGGAGAAAAAATATAAGGAGACAATGGAGAAACTACTTGTTGCTCAGGGTATGTCTTCAAAAATGTATAGAAAGATGTGGTGACTTGTATTTATGATAAAATGCATAAGAATATATAAATCGATACATACTATATTAGGTAATTGGTCATGACATTACATAACGATATGGAAAGAAAGGCTTTCTACCAAATTGCACTTTTGTCCCGAGTTTTTTTCCCGTGTCATTCTCAGAGATAAAAATCATGAAATAATAATAATATTTATAATGGATTTGCTCTTACGCAATATATCTTGTCTTGTCACTTGCTTTTATATTTTCATGTCGTTTTTTTATTCAGGAACACTAGAGGATTCAGATCAAAAGAGACGTGTCCTGGAAAAGAAGGTGGAAGGGCTACAAGCTGGCGGAAACCATCCGATAGCACCAATTGTTCCAACTGCAGAACGAACAACACAGACAGAGGAGCAGATCCTGGAGCGCATGTTGACTCGACAACAATCAACAAGGGAAGACGGCACCCAAGATGGTCTTTTCACAGATTCGGAAGAAGAGGACTCAGATGTTGAAGTGGACGAGGAGACACTTCAGAGGAAGAAAGATGAACGTGAGATTAAACTGTGGGAAAACAAGTTGAAAAGCATCAAGGACAAACAGCATGGGAGTCGGTTGGAGCGTAAAAATTTGAAAAATTTACAAAAGAAATTGGAAGCGGAATTGAAGGAGGCTAAGAAGAGGCATAAGCAGTTGCAGAAGGAGGTGGATAAAATGGCGAAAATGTTGAAGGAGGTGGAAAAAGTGGATGGAGATGAAGATGGAGATGAGGAGGAAGAAGAAGAAGAGGAGAAGGAAGAGGCGACAGAGGAGGAGCCTGAGGAAAGTGAAGAAGAAGAAGAGTCAGAGGAGGAGGAGTCTGAATCGGAGTCAAATGATGATGATGAGGAAAGTTCGGAGGAGGATGATGAGGATGCAGGGCATGATGATCGGTTGAATTTGTATGGGAAAAGGGTGAAAAGAAGGGAAAATGTGTTGAATGCGTTGAGGAAAGGGAACTATTTGTTGAGGGCTAATATTGATCGATTAAAGGATGATTTGGAGGAGGCGAGGATTTCTTATCATGATTTGGAGCATGAATTAAGTTCCGTGTTGGATGATATGTAAATTAATTATTAATCGTTTTCTTAATTATAATTATATGTATAAGTTAAAGTCTCTCATGTAAACTGTAAGCACTTTAGTTTGTAAGTTATACTATTTATTATTGATACAATATAAATAATTATTGCATTGTTTACAATAAGGTTACTTATGTGTTCTAATAGTTTACTAATAAATAAGTAAACTGGTGCTGTATAATGTAAGAAGCATGTCGATTATGCTGAATAGGATTAACTGACATTGTCAGATGAAGAGTGTCAGAGTCAAAAATTGTAATTGTAATATTTTGAATCGACTTTTAACAATTATCCGATCTATACTATAATGAAAAATTTCATTTATTTGAATGCTGGTTTTGAATGTAAAATATACTATTTGATTCTAACAGGATGACTTCATATACACCGTAAGTTTTATGTATGTATTATTTTAAAGTATTTCAACTTGTAACAAAATTTTCAGTTCAATCACAATAATACGCTTCACTACTGAATTTAATGTTGAGATTGATTGAAATTAATAAAGATATCTTTTATTCTTGACCTCAGGCTGTGTGTTGGACAAGCGATGTACGTAAAACGGTTGGGCACAGAAAATTATTTTTTAGTTGCGTTCAAAACATTTCTTTATTGCGTCATTAAGCAACTCATAATCACTAATATTTTAATTTATAGCATTTCATTAAAACACTAAACATTTAATCAACTCAAATCTTAGAAATAAACAAACAAAGGCCAAAAATATTCTTCTTTAGAATGAGCATTTCTAAATTGCCATCCAATATGATATGAAATATGATATATCAAGCCCATAAAATATCCCATCAGACTCCGTAACGACTTTTGCAAAAAAAAAAACTTCCGTTGGTTTTCTTAAAATAGAACCATGATAAGAGATGTTAATAGAATACGTAGTCTAAACATTTAAAGCACATGATATTTATAAATATATCTTTTAATTGAGTATTAATTGCATATTAAGTTACGCACTATTTCGATAACACGTGCGCCTACCATTGCTATAATAAGCATACTCACATCTGCCAAATGAACACCAATGAATAAAAGAATCATTGATCATCATGTAGACATTGCACTTGTAAAAAAGAATATTTATAGCTCCCAAACTACCACTAATTATTGCATTTATGATCTATACTTGATCTTTCATGCTCCATGTAAAACATATTTATGCAACATGATACACAAAATAAATAATAAAAATCATTGTCTTCTTATTACATATTTCACAAAATATGGCATAATCTCTCTATTTAATGCTGACATAGAACAAAAATGACGACAACTCAAAAGAAAAGTTATATGCTTTGCCGCATATACCTCTCTACAAATTTATTAAGCATCATCAATTGTTCTTGATCATTCACACATAATAATTGATGGCAAAAATAGCTGTCAACTATATTTTATTTTTTTATGTCTGTATATGGGATAATACATTAGATCTCTATAGATTTCTAAGGACAACATTGACGATGATGATGATGATGACGACGATGATAACTACTCCCACGTCTCCTCGCGAAGAGTTAGCAGAAGAGAGCTGTTTACTCGCTGGCACTTCTATAAAAAGCTTATCAATGCATTATACTGTCCGCCTACTCAAACAAAACGCAAACGAAGGAAGTGTTCTGCTTTCTTCCGTTCAATTCCTTGTGATATTCCGCGTCTTTCTGTGAGCTTTCAAGTCAACAAGACACCACACCAAAAACGCTAAATAAAAGAGCAAAGTGGAGCACCAGCACAGCAGCATCAGCACCAGAAGTGGCAGACAAGACCGTATCACTAGTGCCACCAATCACCACCAACACATTTATAATTATAAATGGGAAGAGAAGAGCATAATATGAAGATTGAGAGAGGAGATGGAAGAAGAAGAAGGAACGTGAAAAATGAAACTGGTGCTGAAAATTACTGCGAGCTCAGAAGAGATTCAGAGGAGAAGAGATAGCGCTTATCGTATTTATTTTAATAAGAGCTCTGTATATAGTTCAGTTGGTACACATTTCCACATTAGATATGTGGACATTTTCGATTAAAAAATGATCATTTTCTCTTGAAAGAGAAGAGACAATAATGGGAATTTTCCATGCTGAATTTATGGGGAGGACGTGGTTTATTGTGATGTGATGTGTATGTGCTAGCCATGCCAATTGAATGAATGAATAGGAAATGTCCTGTAAAATAGAATTAAAAAAAATCTTCCAATGAAATGAAATTTGATCTTGTATTTATTTTTACAATGAGAACAAATCAATATTAATTATGTTGAGTGGAGTACGAGGAAAAATGGACGGAAATTTTGGGTATTGATATTGAAAGGGAGATGGTAAAGTATTGATGGGGAATGGATGGAGTATTTACAAGTTTTATGTATAGAGGTCCTTATTATGAGTATGGCTATTAGAGTTTTGGAAAAGTTATTTTAATAATTTATCGTTTCAGAAAGATTACAAAATGAAATCGGCTTAGTTGAAGTCGAACGCGTGATGATTTGGAGAAATATAATAGCTTAAATCGCTGCAGGTCGGATAGAGTTACTGCTTTAAACAAACATAGCAGAATGGGATTCAAGGACATTTTTTAATTGTAGCCCTACAAAAGTAAATAACTGCACTAAAAATGCAACGAAATTAATAAAGTGGCAAATCAGTACTTCTTTCCGATCAGTAATTGGTTTCATTTTAGAGCAAAAGTGCCTGCTTTTAAACGGTATTTATTCATCAAAGTAGTCAGTCGGTTGAGAAAATTCTGTATGAACATGTTGCATTCTTTAATGGTTACAACTAAACAGGCGTGTTTCTTTTTTTGCACTACTTTCCAGTTCCAGTGCTAAGGTACCAGGAAATGCCAAAAAGTCTTTGTCTCATAATGCCCCTTTCCTAAGTTCTAGTTTCGTTGCTGGCTATATTCAATAGCATTTTACAGCTTAACGGTATTTTATCAGAGTAATTGCTTCATAATTGTTTACCTTTCCTCTTTCCCCACACGGAACTGTGGAGTTGACTATAATTGAAAATATGATTCATTTCATATTCATTCATTAATTTTATGTGTAAATAGATGAATTAATGAATAGATGAAGCTTTATCATCTTCCAACTAAACTATGCAGGGGCCAATGCCACGTTTTCATTTTTCATGTCTTTTAGAATACGAATTATGCATGACGCATGTCAAAACTGCTTAGTCATGAATATCGGATTACGATAACAATGACAATACCTGATTCGCTTGTCTTGTTCAGCTTTCGGCTTACGACAGTGTTTCCAGTTTTCCGATAAGCTTGACAAGATAAGATAGAAGGATTTTGGAAACAGCATTTCGGTGTTTACAGAATCATACAGTTGGACAGTTTAGAAGAGATTTTACCATAGCTTATATCTAATATATTTACATTATATTATATGCGGTGCGGTGTGTGCTGAAATCCCCAATGTTTTGGATTATGAACGGATTTGTGATCACGGTCATGGACAACAAAGAGTGCAAATACTGTAAGTATAATTGTTATCAAATAACGATCTCAAATCTCAAAGCACCCCAGATCTAGTCATTCATTATGCCTTTAAAAGAGATTTGTTTCATTGTCCATTACCTAAGTACTTTGGTAATAATCGACCGACATTAGTCACCAATACAAAAAGGAAAAATATCAGAAAATGTAGCTTCCTAGTTTGTAGTTTGCACTTTAAATAAAAAAATTAAAACATATTTGCCTTCAGATGTCATCACATGTATGAGTTTTTATAAAAGATGAATGACGTAATGAATATTTTCATAGCAACATCATGCTATTTAGGTACACTATGTTACTAGTGTACTATCATAATACCATTCTTTATGAATGTGTCAAATAAATATGTGATTGAGCTCATTTACCAGCAACAGCTAAAAAAATTGTATTTCTTCCTCTTTCCCTAACGCCATCCTCGACTTGATCTTTTTCTGCAGAACCCATATCATCATCATCATTACCATATATAAGTAGTTAACATGCTTAAAACTCATAATATTTGAAATTTATTTATCATTATTGCTACAACAACTACAGACTAGAATGATGCATCGTGCCATGCAGCAGTATGCACGACTTTAAAAAGTGTTTTAAATGACCGCATATATAAGTTTTAAGTTTTTGCACTATATTTTTCATAATTCCGTTTCATCATCCCACCATTTTCAGAAGAAGCACGGCACTTTATTTTGGAATAAGAGAGCTGTCGTGGTGAGATTGTTTCCTTTTCTTTTCATCGCACATATGTGTCGGCGTTTATTGCAAACTGCAAAAGTACACGCTCAACATTATCACATTTTTTGTTAATGGCAAAAAAAGGTTCTTCGTTCCGTTCCTCTTCAGAAAATGTAAAATTTGGCGAAGGAAAGCGTGGCGAAAATTGGGATGAAGCGTTAGCAAAATACTTTTCAACCACGGTCAACGGTGGACTATTAATAATGAAAGCAATTTCAATGTTAAAATTTTAAAGTCGACTAATTAGAAAGAGTGGCTATCAAAAATTTAATTTCCAATTATGCACATATATTTATGGTATTTAGCAAAAGAGATACTTATTAACTTGAATGAGCGTTTATTATACAACATATAATTCCGAACTGGTTTTGAAATTTATTGAATCTTTGAGTCTTATACCTACTTATTTTTTTGTCCGTCCGGTTTTTTCTAAAAGATAATTAAATAAGACATCTTCATTTACTACATATTAATATAAATATTATGATCTACAAAAAGTTGATGGGTGCTTGAGCTGATTTTCTTTTTTTGTCACAATCTCATTTATGGTGTTTATGGCTTGATGACATGACTAAAGGACAGCTAAACACACAACATATTTGCCAGGCCTGTTCAACTTCAGCTTGTTTTGGCAGTGTCATTTGCCAAGATACTCTGAGAAAACTCTCTGAAAGCATAAATTGCAAGTAACTAAGAAAATGGTATCATGATGGTTGACGTAAGAATCATTTGTGTGAGTTATGTGACTTATGTGACTGGTGTGATCACCAATGACAAAGACAGATAGCCAGCCCTTGTCTTCATCTTATTTACCAAGAAAATATGGGAAGCTCTACTTTATATTATTATTATTATTTACTTTGACTACCACAATACAATAGCCCTAAATAATAATAACAAGGAGCTATAAAGCAGTAGAATCTTTTATTTTAAAAACTTTTAATTTATTGTCAACTTGTTTGAAAGATGAAAGGAGAGTAAAAATATAATGAATGAAGGAAAGTTCATTTTAGTGCCTCCTCCTTCTTTTATTCTACCAAAATGTTTATGTGCTGCTCTTTTGTGATATGAAACCTGTTGTTTTAATTTTCTTGTAAAAATTCCTCCACATTCAACGTCTATTCCGTATTCACTTCATATACTCCATCTCCATCCAACCAACATAGTTAATATGATAAATATATTTTCTTTGTATCCTCTGCTTGTATGATAGGAAGAAAGATGAGTTTTGATACATTGTCTTGTTTTCATTCAAATTTATAAAGAAGCACTCTATATGCTACTCGCAAAGAATACATGATTGGATTGATGATGATGATGATGATGTTGGAGGGTCGTGGAGGAGTTTTATCTCTCGACGCATAAATAGATTTGAAAATCAGTTTTACTTTTAGTCTTTTAACTTTACCTTTGCCCAAAAATGTTACTTTCATAACAACAAACAAGAAAGAAACAATTTTTACAAGAAATTTGGCATGCACAATTGGTTTGGTGCTATGTTGGTCGTTTGGTGGTGGTACTGCCGGAGGAGAAGAGCATTTAAAAAAATAAAAGAATCAGCGTCATCATTACTGTTACCAAATTACTCTTATATCAAATTATATATTATTGTTATACTCTATTCTCTTTGTATAAAAAAGACGCGTTATTTTCTTCAACTTGAAAGCAAAAGAGTAAAAGTTGCAACTCGTCAACATCAACATCAACACACACACTCACGCACAAACACAAATTCTTTTTTTGAAAAAAAAATACTTGATCCATTCATTCCAAACCTAAACACATTTTTATTGCTTTGTTACATTATGCATGCTTTTTTAAATGTGTCGCATATCGCAAGTGGCAACTTCTAAAAAAGATCTTTTTTTAAAAGCTAAATTGTATGCAAAAAGATGCATCATCATGTCATCGTCAGCATCATAGCATATAAATACACATTTTAAAAATTATTTCCTATGCATTCATCAAGATAAAGCCGCACGTTTCCCACCATCATATAACACCACAACAAACAATATTGAATCTTTTTTAAAATTTGAATCCAATTGAATCTCTTACTGACTGACTAAAAATATATATAAATATAAATCTGAACAAGTTTTGAAATGTGTGAGGATTCAAAAAAAAGTGCATGTGGCAGAATTGTATTATTATTATTATTATTATTGGTTGGTTTGTTGGTGGTGGTGGTGATGGTAGATGAAGTGCGGAAATCGGGGACATTGCCTTATATGGTCGTCTTGGTGGCTGTGCATGTAGAGATGTAACAAAGTATGCAGTAATATTAATAGGTACAGAGATGCACAAAACCACATTGACGACACAACACATACACACATAGTTCTTAGACATTTCATGTATATATTTATTTTCTTGAGAAAAAAAAAGTTTTCTTCTTTTAGACAGGATATTTAAGTATAGACAGAAGTAGAGGAAAAAAATGCACTGGTATAAGTAGAGATCTTATTCATAATCATCATCTTCTTCTTGTTCTTGGAGGCGTAAAAGAAGAAGCTAAAGAGTTTGTAATGGTGGTAGTAATATGGATAGTAAATGTAGTAGTAAAAAAAATTACTAAAGCTTTACATTGTATTGGTAGTAGTCGTGGTTTTCACAAAAAAATATTTTTGCTTAAGTTAACAACTTTAAGGAATGATATGGCGATATATACATTGACTCTCTACAGCATTGCCAATTGCCAGCCGGAAAGATTTTTTTTGTATGAATATTCAAAAGATTGGTATAATGTTAATATATAAAAGTGTGTATGCTGTTCACTGACATTTTTATTCAGAAAAAAAAAGAATTTTTGCATTTGCAGTCAGTCATTAAGTAACAGACAGACTGAGAGAAACCGTGATTTCGATTTCGTTGAAGTTGAATGTATGCAACAGTTAACATTGGATGAGTAAGCATGGCCATGATATGATGCATAAGTATAAAGATAGTTTCTTTATTCATCATCGTCTGATTTTGCCTTTAAAAATGTGCTGATGAGAGAAAAGACTGTTATGTGTAAATTCGAATAATGCACAAGATGCAGTAGTAGTAATAGTAGTCGGCCACTTGAACACGTTCAAGTTAATCCTGTAAGTAAAGTACCTAAGTTACTTAAGTGACAGACAAGTGTTATAGCAGCAGGGAAATGATAGGCAAAAATGCGAATGTATATGAAAAGCATAGAACAAAGATTACATACATTGTTTGTATATTAATGATCTCTCTCTCTCTTTGCTGATACTTTCTGTTAAATCAAGTTAAAAAAGTAAAGAAGATTTTAAATTTTATATTCTGTACGGATGTAGATAGAAAGCTGGATGATAAATCAAATATTCATTTCAAATCATTCATTA
>JAQFYG010000899.1:0-23031 GCA_034694325.1 Entomobrya corticalis
TATTCATCGTTTTTGTCATATCCAGTAGGAATCGTGGTTATATAGCCAGTTTATAAGCTCGTTATGTGAGCTATGATCAATAATAACAACGAATGAAGATAAGGGAATTCATTGCTGAACTAAGTTGATTTCCCTGTTGTTTTTGTATACTGAAGATGCTTAAGTAGTTTTGTGATAAGCGGTTGTTAGTATATGTATCTAAATACTTAAGTGTTACATTTTTGTATTTTGTGCCGCAAATACAAATGAATTCGACGAATCAAACATTAAAAGTAAAATGGATTGTGTGTGTTTGGAAGAAAAATACAGTACTTATGCGGTGTAGTCAATGTAGAGTGTATTTGAGAAATGGTAAAATTTTACTTTTACTTATAAAATCGTATTTTTTTTTGCTATTTCAGAGGCGAAGGCGACATAGAAAGAAACAAAGGAAGCACAGTTTCATTGAAGGATCATTCCAAGGAAGCCAGCATCAGTCACCTGGACTCCGATGCTCAAGTGAACCTTGATCCTTCGTGCTCAACAGATACCAATGCTTGTGGATCCGTAGCACTAAATGGTAAATCTGCAACTTTGGGATCAACAAGTAGTTCGTCGGGCAGTAGTAGTGCCCATGGCTCTGGAACAAAGACAAAAGTCGAGAGAAGGGAGTCCGCTCGTCTGGCTAGTAGCGCAACAAAATTTCTTAGGAGCTTGAGAAATCATAGTGGCGGTGGAAAACTAGCAGCGTCCTCGGTGATAGCTGCTGATGATAAGCATCCCATAAATGTGATTGCCCTTAAAGAGTTGGACATTGAAACACACAGTCTAAATCCTGGGGCTGCATCCAATTCCAGTGGAAGTGGTTTTTCGTCAGGGCCATCTGGCTCACGTAGTGGAACAGGAGGGCCATCAGCAAAGTTGCCTGAAAGAAGCCAAAGTTTTAATGAGAAACGACTTTTGGTTGTTACGCAAAACACGTCGAGTGATAACAGTGCGGGTACAAGTGGCACAACAAGTAGCTCGGCACCAGTCAAAGTAAAACATTCTAGGGCTCAAAGTTTTGTTTGTAATAATAGCAGCAGTAGAAACAAATCCGGATACAGTATTTATCTAAACCATCATCATCAATTTCAGAGCTCACAGCAAAATCAAGCAAATTTGGCCAAACAGCAGTTACTTTTCGATCAAACTAAACATCAAAGCAATATTTCTAGTGGCAGTAGTGATGTTAGCAGTAGAAATACACAACAACAGCATCACTCTTTGTCAAAAAACAGTGTATCAAGCAGTGGCGCTGAGAGTAAAGGAGATGCAGCGGCTAACGTGACGGGTTCAGATTTGTCCTCTTCCTCTCGTACCCTCAATAATATCCAATCATGCGAAACCATCTATGAGAATTTGGAAGTAATTTTGGAAGAAAAGCAAAATAAGGAACAGATGAAGAATAAAACGAACTTCCCTGGCAATAAAGACTACTCCCCAAAGGTCGGAAACATTAGTCAATCCACTGTACCTGCATTCTCACAATGTTCCTCATCTGCCAAATCCGTTGGCAGCCAGCATGAGGCTTCCAATACGCCTGCAAATATAGACAGAAACAAACCAGAAGTAGGCGGTGGTAATAGCTCAAAAACAGGATCCTCCTCTTCGGAGAGTTTGGACGCTAACATGAGAATATCAGGAAAGGATCGACCGTGCCAAATTACTAGAAAGTACAACAAGGACTCTGGTTATGAAACCAGTTGCTCGGACTATTCCAACATTGCATTACCCAAGTCCTCATCGGTGGACTCCATTATCAGCTCCAGGGTGGCTATAGATAAGCAGTACCATGGGGTACCTGGTGATAGGAACAATGGGACGATGGAGGCTAGATCAAATAGAATTTTGAATACTTCACTCTATGAAGAGCTCAACGTGTCATCCATCACTGAAGATCCATCACATCATAACTCAAAACCTCTTAATATTGGATCCGTTACGGGCGGTGGCAATAGGAAGCTTCGTCGAAGCATTTCCGAGGTTCCCTCTGAGAGGAACACCAATCTAGCAAAACTACAAACCAAGGTTGGAGACTCAACTGCTAGAGCCATGTACACAATAGCTAACGGGTAAGAAATTGTATTTTTTATTAACTCTCCCCACATTATCTTGTGCTTTGTAATTGCACTTTACACGCAGGTATCGTTAGAATTTCAAAATATCTTTAGCAAAATTTGTTGTCCTGAAAGATTCTATTATATTTACATTGCACAAAAATGTATCAACTGAAATAAATGAAAAAGGTTGGATGATTAGATATAGGAACAGCAATTCAGGTATTGTTGCATAAAAATGTTGGTTCACTAGCAACAACAACCACCCGACAACCTTTGCTAATGCGCGCACTCACCGACGTCTAACGTTTGATTGTTGAACCACGAAACAAACCTGCAGTTAATCAGAAAGGTTTACCTGATGTTCACCACCTGGCTTCACAGATGGACGCTTGGGTATACTTGTTAAAAACTGCTTTGTCTCTGTCATTGTTACTTTGCTGCTGACTGAGGTAGTGTGGCTGGGCTCAATCAATGCATTTGTGGTGTGGATTGTGGATGCAATTGTAATGATGTTGGTACAATGGCATAGGCTCTTAGAGACGAATGGTATCTAAGTATGCATGAGCTATGCCTTGAGGGTTCAAAAATTTAAATGCACTTAATGCTCATGATGTGCTAAGCCAGTTTTTTCATGTTGGGTCCTCCAGCCTACCCTTTTCTCCTGTACTTTGTAAAAAACATTTTTTAAACTTTAAAATTTATCTGTCTTCATTTCACTTTATGTTCATGAATACATAAGCATAATATATTTACGATACATGTTCTCTGGTTGTAATGTAAGTCGTAATAATAATAATAATAATTGTGAAGCATTGACTTGGCTTAAGAGAGAAGAAGAATATAAGACGGGAAAAGTAGTGAAAAAAAGAATGGAAGAGAATATTGTTACAACGTCTTTTTTACTAGAGAAGAACCACTGCAATTGCACTGGTAAAAACTCCAACTGAAGAAGTGAGCCTGTGGCTTTATGTAGGGTCGAGTTTCTTTAGATTCATCAACTAAACAAGCCCAAGGCGAAAATGTATAGTTAATCTTAAAATGAAGCTTAAAAAGCACCTTCTGACGACGACAACGTCGACCATGATGATTATGATAAAAACAAGAAAAAATTGAAAACTAAAAAGACTATTGGCCTTGTAAAATCTGTTTTGTTCATCTTGTGTGTGCATGCAGTAATGAAAAAGCCAGCACCTTAAAAAATCCTCCTCAAGTACTTATTTACCCCTCTAGCTGTTGAAGGGTACGTATGGAGTATTTATTTATGGATAGAGGGTATTAAACGCTTCCTATATGCTCGTAGACAGAGAGCTAAATGCCTTCCTACCTATTTATTTACCTTCCTTCCTCCTCTCGTGGATAGAAAGAATGGTCCATCTCTGGATCTCTCATGCGTAAAAAGTTTATGGATTTATTTTCTACGCGTACCATTCCGGTATTAAAAAAGGTGAAACGTGTATATTTATGTGTGTGTAGTAAATACTAAACCAAAGAGTGTGTTCCGAGTCCCGACCTTGTCTTAGGCTACTTCTTGCTCTCGCTCCTTCTTAACCTTTTCGCTGAGCCAAGTTATAATTTTCGGCTCTCACTTTTCCAGTGTTGCATTTCAGAATTTATTTCGTCTCGAAGCTTGTTGCTGATGATGACGATGAGACGATGATATGATAAGCAGGTACATGCATGTACTGTACAAACTTTGTCTCTGTTTTTGTGATCTTTTTTATAAAACAAAGTCTAGAGGATGACTAACGAAAATACTAAGGGAGCTATTATTTTCGTTTTTCCCACGGGGCTTCAACATCATATATTAATTTGAATCCATTTGGTAAAGTTCAAAATACGATGTACATTCAAGAAAAAATCTTGTCACTAAAAGGTACCACTGGTTATAAAAGTGTATGCTTTTTTCCATCCAAGTCTCCACATTTTCATTCATATTCACCGAAAATATGGAAATTCATAACCATTGCGGTTAGCGCCGACTGTCTTTTTGTTCAAAACACTTTCTTTCTGGTTTCGCTTTGATATTGCGGTCTCTCATTCTTCATTCGAGACCAGTGGTTACGTCATTTGCATGAGTAATGCGAAAAGTTAAGTGTTAAATAAATACTTAAAGTCTGAAAGCCCAGTTCTAAAATTAGCATTTTCACCAGCAGGCATGCAATGGACACCACTTGAATGTAGTCTGTGTTATATGCTTGTATAGTAGCTTATGTTTCAGATATTTTAAACTGCATTTGATGTACTTTTAGCACTTATATCTCCATCGACAACAGCAGAGAAATTTTAAGACACTGTCTACAAAACCATTACGTATTTGTCGTAAGAAATTTGTCTACGGAGCCGTACGCGTGGCATTTGTCACTTTAACCCTACACCTTTATTCTAATTTTGACAAAATGAATCGACTATGCCTGCGATCAAGTTGAATATGACACTGGCACGAAAATTAATGTGGATAGTCGCACACTTTATTTTTCAGGCTTCAATTTTGAGGCCAGCAATAGTTTACTAAGACAATTACACTTTAAAACATAAATGCTTGACTTTTTACTTTTTCTGGCCCAACACATGAATATTGTTGAAACGACTTCATGAACTCCGTATTAGAATTTCTGGCGAGAAATTGAGATTCAACATGGTAAAGGTTAGTGTAAATTCTACCCTGGCACGCCGGTGATAGCTGTATTATTTCCTGAAAAATAGGTAAAATACAGGAAGGAAGCGTGCAGCAGCGTTTTATGACCCTATATTTTGGTTATAAGCGTAAATATGTTCTCTTCCCCTCCTACCTACATGATATTTTTGTCGTGTCCGTGTCAATGACACATGGGGACATTTGAACCTTCTTCTGATTGCTGACAGCACGTTACAATTGCTTGTCATTGTGCCGTCATCATTACCCCACACGATACAAAATGGTTTCATGATGATTATATGTTTCCCTAAATAAAGAAGCAACACGGTGGAGTCATGTCATACTACTAGCTATACTCGAACACTTGGAATGTTGGGGATGCGCGTAGCAAATGAAAAATGGACAAATTAATGCCCGTGTCAGCGCACTCTCAGCATCGTCATTTTGTTCTGTTTTGTTATCTTTTTCGTTTTTGTGCATCCTTGGCATGACTATAATATGTAGCTAGGTTCTCAAGTTAAATTCTCATCCGCACTGTGTGTATACCTATTACATGTACAAATTGTGATGTGATTGTTGTTTTGCATCATGCATACCTATTATTTTTGTCAACACGTAGAAATTACATACATCAAGTGGTCATAATGATAATAATACAGCGTCTTCAAAATGACAATTACTGTTAAGTACTACTACCAAAGTGTATCTGCTCATGATACTATAATGCTACGCTGCTGCTAACAAATGTCAAAAATATATTTAGTTTTATGTACATCATAACTCATAGCAACAATGAGTGTCTATAGATTCTCAAATCCCGTTGATGCTTATTTCGTGTAAGTTTGTACACTTGCTTACCCTGTGCTACTACCTTGGTTTTTATCTTGGAAAAATCACAAATGCCCAATTGATATTACTCTGGGCAATTTAGATATAATATTCTAGCCTAGTCCAGCCAGTTGTGCATTTCATGTGACAAGGTGTTACATGTTTGCGGTATATTAGCAACACCACAAATTTATATTTTTTACTATATGTTATCATGGAAAACAATAACTACGGAGATTGCAAAGAGCAACAACCAGAAATTTATGTTTATTACTATCATAGCTTGGCGGTTATAGACAAAATAACAACAGGACAGCGTTTTCATCAAGTAGAGATACAAAAATGGATAATGTTGCGAGATAATAATAATAAGTTCTCTGTCAGTTCTTAAAGCAAAGATTTTCACACATATAGCAAGCTTTTGAATAGATCAAAAATCAGATGCAAAAAATTAATTTCAGTACTTACGATGATCAAATTGAAATGTGTACACCATTTATTTATTTTAAAACGCTTTAAGATTTTTTTACTTACAGAATGCCAACTGCCATAGTAAAATCTGTGCTGTACAATATTGAGCAAGCTAGTTTCTCATTTTTGACGCTACTAGTCATTGCCGTGTGCTCCACGTACTACAGGCAATGAGAATAAAAGGGAGCAAAAGAAAACGAGTGAGAGTAGGAACGTCGTTTTATTCACGGACATAACCTGGTACCCACGCTGACATAATCGTTGCGCTATCTCTCACACTCTCAAAAGTCAAAATTCGCTTGTATTCTACAACTTGACATTATTATCTAAATTATGTTTCTCTCTGGTGTGTGGTTTCTTCATATTTCTCCACTGAATAGCATGTCAGAATGATGGAGATATGATTACGTATGGATGTACTTCGTGTCGTACATGGATAATGGGGTTTGCAAACAACACCCTCTTTGTCTATACAGCAGTTTCTGGTCCTTCGATGAACTGCGAAAAATGCGTTAATGTTGTGAGGAGCTTGTTGGAAAGTATATGTAATAATAAAAAACATTTACAATTAGAGTGCCGCTATATTGCTATTACCACCACCTGTACTTTATATGAATGCATAGAAAAACTTCTCACTTAGAAGTCTAAACTTCTATATTATTATGAAAAATCTTTTGAACGAGAGCATAGCAGATAGATTCAGGGATTGAAATGAATCTTGAGGCTTCTTAAACAAATGGTTTTTGTGTAAAATCAGTTAACAAAGTAGCTGACACCAAATATTAGGTTTTAGCGTATTAGGCCGTCCGTCTTTAAGCATCTTATTTCCTTCGACAATGAAAAAAAATGAGTGTAAAGGTAAGCACTAATTCAGCATTCCCCCAGAGCTGAAAATTTTATTATTAACTTTGAATTTTTCAACTGTGAATTTTGAGTTATATCTACATAAGATTTATTTTATTCCTAAAAAAATAAATAGAAAGTCCAACTTTATTTTTTTTAAATGCGTGGCTTAAGAGTATAGGAATACCTTTTTAAATGTCAGTTACACAAAAAATGCTATTCTTGGTCTTTGTTTTGATCTACGGAAAAATCTACATGTTTTGAAGTTGCTCGTTGCAAAGCCACAATACAACAATAAAGCACGAGTGTGAATGGCCATTATTGTTGCGTGTTAATGATGCAAAAAATACGCATAAAACACATAATGCAGACGCTTCCATGTGTAGCAGAATCTGGTTTTAAGAAACTCATATTATTCTAAATTATTATTTATGTACTATATTAGTAATTTGTTATGTTGAAGGTAAAGCACAGGAACATATAAATACTAAAATCTGCATATAATCAAATAATCTATAAGACAGTAACCAACCGACCACTACTGCTCATGATTTGATATTGTGATAAAGATGATCTACGAATTCGTACCGTACAGCAAGTAATGGGCATATAATATTGTGTTATCTACGTATACCCAACAAACTGATAGCTTTTAATGTTTTTCATCATATTCATGTGAAGTAAGATGCAGAGCCAGTCATAGTCGTAGAGCCAGAGAAGCACATAATCACTTGTTGCACTTGCTATTGGACTTAGAAAACTCTGGCTGAACATAATATTCAGAAATGATATGATGATGCTCATCTTGTTACAGGTATGTCTGAGTTTGTGTAGCGTACCTTCGTTGCAGTTCTTCATCATCATTCATTTTGTATTGTAGCATGTCTTTGTCTTCAATATTCATCTACACAAACCGTATGCACGAGCTCAAATCTACAACAGACATGTAAAATGTACCTATGCATACCTATCCAAATTTAAAATGATCATTGTTAACGCTGTTGTGAGCCAAAAGGCTAGCATACAGACAAGGTGGCCTTTCTTTAAGCATCCAAAGCTCATTCCACATTGAGAGATCATCCCTTGTGGACCTATGTATTATTTCTCTCGGAGCATTTCCGTACTATGCTGTCTTGTGAAGGTGCCTTTTGTGCCTTTTTGTAGAATGGATTATATATGTGAAATAATTTTTTAAATCTTCTGAAATAGAAAAGTGTATCTGACATTTGATGGACAAACCAATAATTTGACGTTGTAAAAATTTATCCCAATATCTCGGGATCCAAAAAATAGTTTTTAGTGGTTAAGTTATACTTTTGAGAGTAAAAACGCTGTGACCTGAAGTGTTCGGGTGTTGTAAAAACCTGTATGAAGTTTTTAGTGACTACAAATAATATATGTAGCAATACTTTTGGTTTTGAAAACCTTACCGTGTATATGTTATATGAATTTGGACTGCATTGCATTGATATTATTATTCTTACAATTTGTTCTGGTTCTTCTATGAACAGTGAAGTTTCATGTAGTTTTTTTCACTAGAATATGAACATCATCGGTTCTTTTATGGTTGCTCTGAAGTCCTATTAGAACTTGTCAATAAAGCAATAAAGCATCATGAAGGGTATCATCACGACGAATGCTGTAAGCACGGGAAGCATCAATGCAATAATATTACCCAAGAGACGAAGTTAAATGAATCATTTCATAAAAAAAGATAACTTCCAAATAAACAAGTGCTAACACTTGCGCAAACTTTATCCTGTTGATATAACAGCTTGTGTCATGGATCACACAAAATGGACACATAGGTTAATTGATTTCTGGTAAAAAAAAGTATATACTTTTTTCATACAGTTATAAATGTTGGCATGCATCATATCAACCTCTTACAGTCCTGATCATCGTGTGTTTCCCATTAGTGCAACGTGTCTAACCAATGAAATAAATAGGCAAAAGAGTATATAGCTGTTCTTCTGAACTGAGTATCATCAGCACCACCACCAGCAAAGAAAATAGTTCATGCTCTCAGTTTTTTTTCTAAAAAGATTTTATTTTCATTTTTTGTAATACTAATGGTGATAGTGTATTCAATGTGACACGACTTTAATGTTATTATTATTATTATTATTATTACTCCTCCTTGTAATAGCAAATGATCACAATAATAATATATGTCGAATAGGAATGCGGCAAGGATTAAAACGATTCAAAGTTAATCTCTTTATATTGCAGTAAAAATCATAAAGTTTTATCATCACTTTATCAGAAGAGAATTTCTACGTGACGGAGACAAGAGCTAAGATTTGATTGCTTTTCGAATTCCATTTTTATTTGCCTGTTGAAAGTGTGTGAATGGAAAATAGAATGGTGTTCTAAGTTCTATTTAGCTATTCATAATTTAAGATAAAAATTATACACAAAAATATACCTAAATTAGACTTTTGGATATTAAGAAAAAAGTAAATATGCGACGACGAGGAGAGAAGTATCTATATCTATAGTAATCTAAGTATTTACCATGCCATGACGACGACGACCATGAAGTGGCGAGTATTATAGTTTCTGCGCTGCGCTACTACAAAGTGAAACAGAAATTAAGTGACAACTCAGCAATGCATAATAATGAAGTGAATAAAACTTTTACCTTGTGATGTCTACTTTTGGCATAGATGTTGCTAATGTGAAAAGCACAATTCGAATTGTTGTTGCTACTGACTTAAAGAATGTGATGCAACAATGGGGATTGCCTACTGCTATACAGTGTATAAAGCTACAACATCAAATCTACTACGCATCGTCATCCTCCCAAGGAGTTGACATCGTTTAGTGGCACACATCAAGTGCTTACTTTGAAAAAATAGGTATTTATTTTCAATAACAATTTTTAATTCTCTTCTTTATAAAATAGTTAAGTTGGGAAAATAACATTTTAAAACTTTACTAATTTAGAAAAATGATTTTAAAGCAAATAGTATATAAGTACATATGAGCATTTTGTTTGCTTAGTAGTCATGTCAAGTCATCTATATTGTTGTACGTGCAAGATAAAATACAATGCAAATATAATTCATTGAAACATAATCAGAAATATGCTACTGCTTAAAATACTTGGGCAAATTAGATAGTATTGTATGTAGCAGGACATTCGACATTCTTGGCTATCGGAATCTGACAATGGATATTCTTAATAGAGGAAAAAATAACTGATACGAATCATACATAACTCTTTACAGCTAGTTTTATTGATGCAAAAAAAATTAAAAATCCTCGAAATTGACAGCTCTTTGCGCTTTTCTGTTGTTGTTATGATAACGAAGGAGGTGTATGATGCTTCTGTTTTTTCACCCGTACAGACATGCTCAGGCTTGTTCAACGGACTCAAACTCGTCATAAAAATCAGTCAGTTGATGATTCGCTTTTTGCTGCGTTGCTTGAGTTCGTTGATTTTTTGCATATTATCACATTTCGCAATGAAGGATTGATTGGCTGCATTATAGGTATTACCTGGCTCAGTTCAGTTATTGCATTTTTGTTACGTGCTCATCTGTCTGCAGAAACTAGTTCTGCTTCATACTTAAAGCAGTAGAATTCGGAATTATATTGCGGTTTTTCTTTGATTGCGTGTACAATAAAGCAGGAAGTGGCCAAGTAGTTATTTTAATTCTATGAAGATGATTATGCTGACATAGTGGTTTTCGTACTGTTTGCCCTGTGTACATCGCCAGTATCATCTTTCGGGTATCAGAGACGTTAATAGGGGACAAGAGACAATTTTTGAAAAACTTCTTATCATCGGCCATTGTCCTTGTACCACATCATAGCATAAATAGACACATATTATGCACATAAATAAAAATATGTAGCAATATACAGGACAGATACACATTGCTAAAACCACGAGTGTTTTACTAGAAACAATATTACGGTTCCAAAATGTCAACATTTAAGTTAAAAAGCTTAATGCTAACAAACATTTTCAATGTGATACTGTGTCAAACTATTCCGAAGATAAGTAGGTAGGTATTTATTATGAATTAGGTAACCTTGTTTCGTGTTGACCAGCTTGTACTTGATCGCACTTGATTGTAATGTCATACTTTTTGGTGATTACCATATACATATCACTAGATAGAAAACTTATCTTCTCCTTGCTATATGCAAATAAAAAAATTAATCATGTATTCATTTACATGCAACATTGGCAATTGAAAAGCTAAAATAACTATTTATTTATTTATTTTGCTTGGTGAAACGTCAAGAACGAGTTGAATGCAAACGCAGCCAACTTTCGTTCTGACCAAATTGTCAAGACATGAGAGAAATATTATTATGATTGTATGGTTTGTTTTGACACAGCTCTGTGCACACTCTGAATTGAAACTGTCAAGATAGCAATTATACGTGGAGATTTTCATCAGCTCAAAATTAAAATGAGACTCTCCGTGAATATCTTGTCGTGTTTATCTTGAGTTCCTTTTGTGATCAGATTTCATGGTGATTTCTAATATTATCCTTTTATTTGATCGTCTTCTTGATACAAATTAGCGGATGCAAATGAGCGGTGGAACGCAGACATAAAATGAACACGTTCTCGTTGCGGTGGTGACGACCGCTATTCATAACGCAACGGATCGATAACACCAATAAACAAGACCAATTTGAATTAGAATAGAATAATATCTGTACAGTCACACCACCAAATATACACAACAGAATCCTATTTCAACATCTCTTATCATCTCATCACGAATCACAGAATACCGTATCAATATGTGCAAACTTTCCTCCACATTTGATATTGCGTTGATATCTTTTATTAGAATGCGAAGCATGGTAAAATTGTCAACCATGTAAACTGGTGCCATGCTCATACTAATACCCATGCCCAAGGAAATACATAACTGGAGAGAACTGCTGCACTTTTGCACTACCGCGTTATCTGTTTTCACGAACTAGGGCTAATTTATGTCTGCGTGATATTCGAATAAACAAATATATTCCGAAATTTCGAATTAAACGTAAACGGGACTTTTGTAAAAGAAAATTTATGGTTTCCTTGTGTTGTGCACTGCACTGTGTAATGGGTACAGTTAGTATGTCACTTTTCAAGCTGTAGCACGTTACAACAGAGTTTCGTCAATTAGTTACCTGGGCACTAATAAGCATTTACTGTCCCGTGCGTGCGTATATCTCATTCCGATTGCATTATAACAGTCACTGTTGATAAGCTGAAAGGCATAAATTATGATGTGTCAACATGTAGAATTTATATTAGTGCAGTGTTGATGATGTGAGGAGTGAGGAATCTTGGTTTGGCCTGTTTCGTTGAAGATTGTACAAGTTAAAATGAAGAAAAGCTTTTAGCTACAGGTCTACTCCTCCACCAAAACTTGACGGAATGGACCTTACCAATGCTAGATATATAGAAGGTGAAGAATGGCAAAAAACGATAACAATAATATGGGATATGTCAGATAAGGAAAAAACCATTTGATTACTTGTAAAGAAAATACTTTAACAAGGAAAATGTTCAGACAAATTTAAGCGAATAGCCATAAAACATTCCCATAATATCGCCCGATCCTTTTTTACCAGTGTTGTTGTAACTTGGTACTAACTATCAATTTCTAAATTTAACATTGCTAGAAAACAAGTAAGCTAATCAATTAAATCGATTTCTTTTAGCAGGTTAATCCCATTAAGTGAAAAAATCGTTTAAAACATGTTGAACGCTGCTGGCAAGCTAGAACCACTGTAACATAAACAGATAGAAAGAAGGCGCGATGATTTTAGAAAGTTGTAGGCATTATAATTTCACGTTCCATTAAACTAAAATTCCGCCACGGTAAAACTGAATTGTCATCATTATAGTGCAAACAGGTATCAATTTAAAGATTCCTAGGCATTATATTTATTGGTGAAGATAATAATGATTCGAGTGTCTTTGTCAAAGCATGTGTAATCAAATTAAACAGTATCTTCAGTTATTCTCTGTGCAATCGAATGCAGTTTGTTATGGTACAGATTATACTTAAATGGATAATCTAAAGCCACACTCACTCTTGAAATAATAATAAATAGTAACACAGTTCATTGTTATGCTCCTGCTCACATTGAATGATGATAAGGCATGTTCTTGCATGTCGTCATTCTTCTCCTTCTCTTCTTCACCTGGTTCACGACGATTGTAAAAATGGTTCCTTACAGTTATGCTCAAATAGAAAATCATGCATCGGGTAAAAGGGTGGTTTAGCTTTGTGTCAGTCATCATATACGACTTCCCGAAAGATACATTATAAACTTCATTGTGTCTTGCTAGAAGCGACTTTAATAATAAAAAGGAATATTGTTATTAGTACTACTTGGTTCATCATCATACATTCCGGTGAATAATGAAAAAGGAAGCAGGAGGAAGAATGATGCATAAGGTGTGGCATTTCTTTTGCAAACCTGGCAAAATCTATCAACCCTTTTATCACGAGTACGAGTATTAAAATCTTATCATCACAACCCACAACCACAAGTAAAGAAGGGAAAATAATAGTTTTATGTGCTAAAGGCCGAAAATGGCTTGGTTTTAAAAAGGTTCATAAAATTTCCACAACTTGATTTTTGTTTATAACTACTAACCGTGCATACTTTATAGACTTCACAATTTGATTACGTTACGTTCATAATTATTCATTTGATTATTTATTTATTTTGGAGAGTTCACGAACAATAAGCACTCATGAGGCTCACACATCCCATCAGTTACGCGTATCATTCCACTTCCCATATATTATTCTTTTTTTATCAGAATTGGATAAATATTAGATAGAAAGCTTCTATTTACTGGGTATATATGGGTATTTGCGCTATTGACGGCTTCTGACTAAAAAAAATTAAAATAACTTTATAACTTAGTTTCGTTCAAGATCTGCGCAATTCAATGTACTATTTAGCACAATGTTGATAACATAAAACTGACTCATCAATTCAAGCTTCGTACAGAGTGCGTTTTCGTTTTCTTGCGTACAAAGTAAAGAAATTAGTAGGCTACAATCACGCCTATATGTAGGTATATTTTTATACGTGGGATCAATTGGAGCATCCTATTCATTTACGACTACGTTTTCATTATTCGAACAAAAGTAAATTTTCTCGTTCTCTCTATTCCGTGTTTATTCACTCTACTCTCCTTCTTCGTAATACATTTAAATCTAATGTTTGTTATTGTGCAGTTGGAATTTAAAAACGCACAAAGATCAAGAGAATAATTGGTACTTCAACTCAGAGAGTGTAAGCTTTCTGAAGTTAAGTGTATGTATTTTTGCACTTTTCTACTGGTTAGAAACGTATTAAAAATCTCTTCTCTCATCTGGCTTGTTAACTACATTAAAAGCACACCTAGCCATAACAATTTATTTGGTTTGATGAGTATTTAGGTGATGATGTTAAAAACATTTCAAAAGTTTTGCACGCATATATATGCAGATTCTAACTAGCAACATGAAATAATTTATCATGTTATACCACCAGGCCGACCTCTACCATCAGCAGAGTCATCATCATATTTCAATTTTCAAGGAACATAAATACGCAATGTGAATTTGAATTGCATTTAAACTGATGTTTTTACACTATTCCATCATCTATTTATCTGCATGTCTGGTTTTCATGTTGTACGACGGGTAATGTTATACATATGGTCATTTTACTCTTCTTCACTGGTAATTTATAAAAAAATACTCTCACTCACAATTCTTGCATACATACTGCTGCTGTAGTCCATATATAACGTCACACTGGGACGCTTCTCTCATTACATTGTAATGTTATGCGATATCAACTCATCATGTTTTGTAAATTGTAATTATTAATAATTTCATAACGTTGAAAATTGCACTTTAGCTTTCCTCCTGTCTCAACCCTTTATCATATTATTTTATTTCGTTCCACTATACGTCTTACTACTTCACCTCAAAGAAAGATGATCACACAGTACGAGAAACTGCTGGGCTGAAGGTTTTAATGTCCTTTGCGGATTTTTAAAAAATATATTTTTGACTGCCATTTGTCTTGCTTTTGTGAGCGAAACCACTGTACTATTGTAGATGATCCCATTATCTATCCTGAAGTAATGTGTCTTTTGATGTGTTTCTATTGTAGTCCATGTATTTTTAATATTCAAATCAACGCCGTCACTTTATATTTCAACAAGTCATCGTTCGAGCAATCAATTTTATTATTCTCTGTCGAACGAAGAGATGCAGAGAGAGATGATTTTCATAAGTATTTAGCTAGAATCATGATATTGATTAAAATCGCAGATTATTGTGTCGTTGCAGCGGCTGCTGCTGTCGGATCAGAGCAATGATGATGGTTATGGAGCATAGTAATAAAATAATTTTGACTTGAATGAAGCAGCTTGTATTGTAGTTGCAACAAATTTCTCTGCTGGTATAAGTTGGTGGGTTGCAGTCGAGCAGACAGCAGATATGCGTGCATAAAAAGCACATTATAATTCTGAATGAGCATTATAATATTGTACACATCTGTTAATGATGAAACAAAAAATTTTACACTATCGTCGTCGCAATTGCCGCAGGTATTGCATTGCAAGCCTTTTGATGTATCCCCCCTTGAGGTATATTATCATTATTACATGCGACTTCACTTATTAGCCAACAACACTGCTTTGTCGTGCCCCAAATACTGCGTGAACTAATCTCATGTACGTGGCAAAAAGTAGTGGAGATGATTCATTCTTTGATAGTGATTTGGAGAGGGACTCTGATATGATCATCATAATATTATTATTCTTATGATGCTATTTTGGGTTGATAGTTTGATAGACTGATTGAAAATGATTTTTACAGCTTAAGGAAAATTATATGGTATTGACACCTCATTTGTCTGAACTAATGGTAAGATAAAGAAATCATACACAGATAAATTTATTTTGAGCGAGGGGGCGGTTTCTGTTGATTAGGTGTTTTGATAGGTTCGAGGACATGCGGTTTAGATTTTGCGTGGCTCACCAAACGCAAAATCTGAGCAATGTCGATTATTGGAGATGAAAAGTAATGTATATTATGAGCAGAAGAATTGCTGCAGTATAATATGTCGGTGGTGGTGTCGATGTCTTGTCAGAAAAGCGGTGGTGGAGGTCTGATGGTGGCGTGGTTTTTGTGTGTGCTTGCATTACGGTCACCTAAATTCATGCCTTTCATCCAATTTTTAACGTAAACACTATCTTAGATATCCGTACTGCCATTTTTTGAAGGATATGGAAAATGGAAACGCGTTTGGCAGATAATAAATTTTATTATGGAAGGTGTTAAGTACCTTGAGGCCATTTTTTGCTTCGATTTGTTGAGGAATAAAGGAAACATAGAAAGTGACGTCGCCATGGCTTGTCGAAAATTAGGGCAGGAACACGTTCTTCAAAGCAAGCGAAAAACTAGTAGCATGTTCATGAATTTATGTATTTAATTAACAGTAGTTTTTGTTTTTTAAATCGCAAGTACAAAAATTTGATATGAACTTTAATGTTTTCTTAATGGTATACACTAACGTAACCGTAGCTACGTGTGTCAAAGTTGTGTAAAACGCATTAGTCGTCTCTCCACTCTCCAGTGGTGGCGTGTTGTTTTTCATATGTTTGATGTACTTCGTATTGACTCTAATCACAAGAATGGAAAATTACTGTTTATCATTCGATCTGGTTTATACCTGCTGTATAATCTTTTTTAAAGACTTACTATAGGAGACTCTCAAAAGCACGTCAAGGTGAATATTAGTTACTTATACTAAAATACTTCAGAAGCAATAAATACTGGATCAAGTTCATGACTCATTTCATCAAAAATAATTTCGACGTGATTCATCATACTTATGTGTTGCTTTATTAGTAACAAGTAAATAGTTTCTACAATTTTGAAGAAAACAATTTCTTTCAACCAAGAAGCAGGGATTTTTACAAATTGTGATCAAGGTGTGAAATGACAATGGAAAATGATGGACTCTTTTTGCATTGTTGCTTAGGTGAATACATTCATGTAAACAAGCTGCTGTACCGGCTAAACTTCCCATTCCCCATTTCGTTGTAAAACTCTTTGTTTGGTTATTAGCATGGATATATAAATGGTAGATGGTACTCTAACACCAGCAAACAAATCAGATATGTATCTTTTGCGCATTAACGTTTATGTATCTATGTATCTTTTATGTTGCTTGCACTTGACCCTTACCTTACGGATCGTATTCATATTGGCTTTCAGATTGTGACAGCATCATCAACTTTTTTGTGCATCTGAGGTTGAAATGGCTAGAGAGGATTTAGCGATGTTGTATGGCAAGTACAGTGATAGTGGTGTTATTTCTCCGTTCAATGTTGCTGATAACACACATGTAAACTTATGTATAAACCCATAATTGCCTCTAATTCATTCAAAATTAGATAAAGTTGAAGAGGGGATGTCAGATAGATGCAATAAACATGATAAAAGGTTGTGTTTTGAAGAATATCAAAATAGATAAGATCACAAGGATAAAACAAACAAAAACAAATAATAATGATGACACTTCTTGTGTAGCAGTTTCTGATAGTGACTTTGGAAGCTCAAACCGCCATCAAATTATTTGTACTATTTACGACTTCCGGTGGTTTGTAGCTGTATGGTAGATTGCGTTTTCATTTCATTACTGATTTTGAAGATGTTCAAGTATATTCTGTCCCTGCATGCTACCTACTATACACATGTGGAAATTTATATACCAACTTTTATTGACTCATTGTTAGACGGGAAATTGAATGGCGAGTCCTTAATTAATATTTAATGGACACAAAGGCAATATTTTTAAGCAATGTATGTTGTAGTCCCACTCAAATAATAATTCCTACAAACCTACATGTATTGTCTGTTTAGTTGCATGTGAACGTTCGTAGGTTGATGCATATGTGCCTGCATTGATTTCTTTGTACCTAGGTGTTTATTGTACGTACCTTCATATTCCTGTCGTGGCTCTTGGTGCTTTGTTCACAACAAATGAAAATGGCACATTGAGGACATGAAATGGTTAAAGGAAGAATGACTTGCTCATTTAAAATTGTTTTAGAAGTTTGAAAACACTGATTCTTGTCAAACTCTGTTTATTGATATTATTATGGTATGGAGATGCGTTTCTTTTCTTTACTCCCTTTTAGGTATTCTGCTTGTTTAATTTGTATTTTTTGAAACTCAAGACGTGTTGCGAATACTGGATGTGAAGTGCCTACTTATATACATGGCATTAGTCGACAAGATTTTTTTCGTTTCTCATGCTTCCTTAAGCTAAATATTTTATAACATTTATATTTTTTCTTATAAAATTGAAAACAAATTTAGGAAGTAGAAATTAAATGGCTGAAGTAGATTTTTAACAGAATCTGACATCCACCAAGCACCGTGTTGTACAAATTCGAAAATGGTAAAGGTCTTTAACTTTTTGGATACAGATCGGTTGTTTTTCCTGTATGTCAGTCAGGTGTTAATGAAGTAATAAGTTAAATACAATAATTAAAAGGTTACTTAAAGTGTAAGTCCGCGTATATTATGCTTATTATTAATTAATTTATGTATTAATCACTTGTTTGTTTTCAATTGACTGAGCGTAATATACTTGCAACTTACAAATTATACTGTAGTGCTTAATCATAAAGTTGTAATTGTAGTGGTAGTGCAGTGAATTGAATCGCTTCATAATATCAAATATTTCTGCTTCGTTTCAGCATCTTATTTTGTTTGTAGTGTGGTTCATTGTAACAAATATACTAAACAAGTTAATTACTATCATGTAACTCATTCATGGACAATTGAGCAGAGGAGAAAACCTCACCTTATCATGTAATTCCTAGCTCATTAAATACTACTGTGAAAATAGAAGTCAACGAATATCATGTCCTAATACAAATGCAAATATGCAGCTTTGTTTTGTTAAGCGAATAAGTAGATATAAGGCTGAAACAAATTGTTTAGCTTAAACAACCCCACAAGCTTGAATTTTCCTCACTAATATCTTATTAGTTCTCTTCTTAAATTTGTTCTTTCAAAAAATTGATACAAAGTACTGTGACTTTGACTTTTAACTTTGCAATAGCCAGTCTAACATTTGTTTGTCAATAAGCACAATAAATGACTTGCCGGAATCAGAAGGTAATTCAGCCTTAAGACAGGCAGACAAATTATCAGACAACACATACTATTAGGCTTAAATTGTTCTTGTCAGCGCAAGAAATACATTACACATTCAATAAATAGAAACACAAACAACAACAGAACAATATGTAATTTCCTTATCTTTTTACTCATCACATTTTAATTCTCTCTTCCATTGACGAAATAAATGATATTAAGTTGCGATTGTGATTAACAAGTTGCTGTAGCGGCACTAACTGTAACTTTCTTTTAATAAAGGAAACGCACGAATTCATGTGTTACATACCTACAACACATATGAACAATGTTGCATTCCTTCAAAATGATTTTTGAAGTAGACATTCACGTTGTTCACTAACGCTTATTGTGCTTACAGACCACTTAAATTATAATCTGTTTACCACGAAAAATGTGTCGAATAAGTCGGCAGCTATAGCAGATTTCCTACAACATATTTTTACATTAAAATATAGTCAGTTTATTTTTCCAATTTAGAATAAGTACAAGTTAAATTAGGAAGTAGAGTGCAAACATATTCTGAGATGCCTTCTGCAGAGTTTGCTTTTTATATTTATTTTGACCTTGGTACTAGTCTCAGATTGAGTAGTTGCGTCACAGACACTTATCGTAAATTAATAAACCATTTGCAAATATGAAATGCAGATCTTCAAATTAACAATCAGGATTAAGTAATCAGCTTTGCATGGTTTACAAAACAGCATATTCTTTTTATCATTGAATTTGATGAAATGACTGACATAATCTGAGAATTATACTCATAACCAGCAAAAATAGAATTTTCCAGTTTGAAGGTTAATCTTATTATTTATTTGTTCTCAGTGGTCGTGCGTGAATATTTTATTATCAGCTAGAGAAACAAACTTGAGAGAGCTCGCCATTGCCATTTTGCTTCCGGTTGGCAAAAGAACCACACATTATTTTGTCTTGTTGATGAACCGCTTTTGAAATTTAATATACAAGAAATAATATAAAAATGTTATCGTTCCCTTGTGGCATTGAGTAGTGTTGCTGATTTGGCAATAAAAATAAAACTCTTTCTTCTGCACAAAAACGGAGCTTATCCTCAACTTCATCTCTTAGAAAATATTTTCTGAATACAGTTAATTCTATGCGTGCTCAGAAGGACTGTCCGATCCGATCTTACTTGTTAATAATTTTTCTTTTCGATTAAAAAATATGAAACGCACCTTATAATTATACACTGGTACCAGTATTCCAAACGTGACAACAATCAGTGATCGGATGTTTAAATATGTATCTATTTGAGCATTTAGTAACTACAGCATAAACTAGGTATATGCACATGCAATCAGTTTTACACACATAGTTATACTAAGGTCATGCTGATGATTCGATGTAATTGGTAAATTCAATATTCTTCCTTCAGTCATATAGTAAAGAAAATCCATAAAAATGTTTTGATTCGCATTCATTTAATGGCTGCAGCTTTGTAGCTATAAGCTGTAATTGATTACCTATACGCCTTTATCTTCATTCAAATTTGCTATCCGGAATATACTTCGCATGCTTCCCTATGGTAACCTTTATCATGAGAAGTCGTCTTTTATTACAACAACGCTAATACTTACGCATTTGTCTGTTCAGTAGTTAGTTGGACTACTACATAGTTGACTAGTTTGTACTTGTGTGTGAGTATTACATATCATTATAGTTTATTACTTTTGCTCATCATGGATCCACGAAATTATTTGCACGAAACGTGAATCTTCTGACGATTTGCCTGGCTATTCAAACATTATTAAAACACTTCTCTATTTCCTTTTCAGGATTTTTAAATTTGAATGTTTCGAATTATGTGGGGCTTAATTTTCTGTAATGAAAGATAAGGGATTGTGGTTGTTTACTCACAGAATCTCTATTCACAATTCTCACACAAAATAGTTAATAATACCGAGGGCACTGAATGCGAATGCAGATTGATGAGCATCATGTAACTTACCTACTATAATAGAACATGTACAATTGACTGTGTTGTCTGTGTGTGCATAATCTACTGGTCGATGCTGGTGATGATGATAGGGCCTAAGGCAGTCTACGAAAAAAAAAATACTTGGCCACTTTTTTGTATCTATCATATCATAACATCACGTCTACGTCATATCGCATCACGATGGGTTGCATTGCATTATTATTGCTTTCGCCAAAAGCTAATGTGTGCGAACAAGCAGTATTTTCAACAAGATAACTGTAAAATGCAAAACGATGCAAAAAATGTGAAGAGGGATGCTTTGTAAATATTTTACAGTACATATGTGCCTACATACATGATACAATACTTCTTTTCTTATGCACGGTGATGGTGGTTGGCTAGTTGGTCAGCAACCACTGGTTAATCAAACACAAATGAAAATAGTCGTTTTCTTAATGAAGCACAAAGGTGCTCACATATACGACTACGTACTACGCGGGACTTTGATATTTTTACTATTTTCTTATGCATTTTCCAACACGGAGAAGAAGGCGTCGTGGGCCTCAAACCACGCTTAACATACTTTACTGAATAAACTATCGCAGGCATGATGATGATCATGATTACTGATGATCAAAGTCATAAAAACAACAATGCTAACTGACGAATTGTATGTGTTTCATATATTTAAATAAGCATAGATCAACCGAGGCAGATTGTCATAAAGCTGTGATTGAAAAAACTCATCATCTCTATTCATGTAGAATCTTTGAAGCCAAAATGTAAATGCACACTTCACTATAGCTCTATATTATTCACTTTATTATGTCTCCTAGATTTTTAAATGTTTAGATGGCGTATTTTGTTTGTGATTCTGTGGTTATTTCCTTGTTATTTCTATCTCCGATAAAAAATGAACGCATAATTTGTGTTACAATGCAATTCATTGGTTTTGGTGATTAAAATGCAGAAATACAATGGAATGATTATGATGAGAGAAACGAACCTATATGTTAGCATCATCGTGGCTTAGGATGCCGATGGGAGGGAGTATAAGGTATGTCATATATGCAAAGATATTCAAATTTGGGTTGATGTATACTTTATCTATATTAATAATATTGAGGCTCTAATTTAGTATCTTTTGTGGTGAGAAGTAAACCGAAAAGGGGGTATACAAATAGATTCAACTAGTGGGACTGACCACACGATCTTTTATTGTTTATTTTTAAAATACATGATGTGTGATATTGTTTTCTCTCCTCCTTTTGTTGTCTTCTCTAATATGCTTCAGTGCTCTTCCTCTGTTGATTTTTGTCTTCTGCGGAATCCCAACCCAGCACACTTTCCCACAGGCACGATGGTCATGATTTTCATGTCGAAATTGTGTTGTCGTTCTGTTCTCTCTCTGTCTCTCTCTTTCTCCCTCTCTCAAAAATACATCCCTACTTCTCGATGTCGTGTTCAGATCTATTTCTTACTTGTCTAACTATAATATTACCCTCTTTCATCTTTTGAAACTGTCCATTTCTATTTATTTGCAATTTTAAGTGGTGTGGTGATGGTGGTGTGATACCGTCGTGGTTCCTATTTATTTATTGGTATTAAATAGGTACGCAACTATCAAAGCACCAATCGGAATAATGGTGTTAGATTTATGACTTAACATGATCAGAGATTTGGAAATGATGATGATGATTGCGATAATTCTGCACGAAATTCAAATGATTTCCTTTTTGTATACTAATGACGCGAAATTTGTGAGACGATGCGATGTTAGCTGTGTGAGTGGAGAGGGTGACTGTGGCTTTTCCTCAGGTTTTCAAAATAGAACATCGATTCCTTCTCAGCTCATCTCTCTCTGTTTTATACTACCTATATTTAGAATGCAGACTGTCGATCATAGATCCTTACGACATTTGTAGAGAACGAAGCATGTCGTACCCCTATTGATTTAAGTAGTCATGTAGCAGTATTTTTACACACATCAACAATCATCTGAGTATGTTTGTAAGCAGTTGTTTATTAAAACACATATTT
>JAQFYG010000900.1:0-23016 GCA_034694325.1 Entomobrya corticalis
TCATGCAGACAGTAGAGAGCTATCATCATCAATGTACAACATAACAACAACAATAACGTGCTCCTTTTCTTACTTGCTTGAGTTTGAAAGAAATTCCGTTGATGGGAAAAAATAATGAAAATGAGCAACGTGAAAGGAGGGAATACTACACACAGACAAAAAATCACAAGAGGACTTTTTTGGTTTTCCTTTTGGTCAAATTAGCCCATGTTTTTGAGCAACAGCAGATTGTTGATACTAAAGAGAAGGAGCAAGAAAAGTGAAATGATGAGGGAAATGATAATGTTGATGACGACGTTAAAAGTTATTGGCTTTTCTAAGCATTACGTTAGAAATTCTTATGCGATTATGACATCAGAACAGAATGAGTCAATGTCGTGGCATTCTTTCATTGTCTAGCTCAAATTGCAGAACCAGGCTTCTTGTGGAATTTCCTTTTCATTAAAATTGTTGCACACTTCTGAGAGAACCGACAGATTATTATTTGATTTTTATGCCCTGTGATTTTTTTGTAAAGTTCACCTTGATCCCATCCGTCCCCATCCTATCCTTGCATCATGTATTTGTTTACTTTACTTTCCATTGAAAAACCGGCACTGTGCAAAATGAGATTTGCAACATTGAACATCATTTAACATACACAACACCAACATACTATCTCTAGCACATAGTGCATGAATGCATGCATTTCGTTCATTCGTTTTCATGTTTTTTTTCAAGCAAAATTGTTTATTATCATTACACGATTAACATTCACATTTTGACAAGTTTTTACAGCTTTTAAAAAATTTCTTTCATTTTTTCTTTCTTTGCATTCAACCGGATGTTGCTCAAACTTCTGCTGTTGCCGCTATGCGCAGCATCGCTGTAACTGCCCATCTTCTTATTTTTCATCTGCGGCTCATATTCTTTTAATGCCATGTCAATTTTAAACATATGTCTAGACTCTATGCGTTGAATTAAAAATTTATAGCATACACATTTTAGGCTTGGTCGCAGCCTACCTTACTTGTTATGTAGTTGCGCTTGAAGTATTTGAAAAGAGCTTCAAGGCTGTTTTGTATTTATTCATTTATATTTTCATTTATTTGGTATAGTAACATGGATATGACATATCTACCCCGAAAAGAACTTTTGATTTTTTTCCCTTCTAGATATTGCACTGCCGTACTTTTACAAAATATAAAAACCAAGTTGAACGTCAACAACATATCATAAAATAAATATAATAGCAACAATAATGAAAAAGAGTAAAGCTATAGTGGATACTGGACATCCTAGTGAACTACAAACTTTAGAGACTTCCGCTGAGATCTTTCTCTGCTTAAAGGAAATGCCCACAGAGAGAGGAGATACCGGGAGCAAAATGATTAAGTTTTTGATGAAGCACGTCAGAATTTTAAATTGGAAGTTGAAAACGAACATGAGTACACGTAATGTAAACGTAAAGCCTTTGCACACTAAAACCAGGCACCTACAACATTGCAGCAGATACATCTTTGTACACTTATAAGAGGCATTTAACGATCTTATAAGATCTATATAAGGAATAAGGATCGGAATAAGACTAGTTAAAATATTATTCATATTAAAGGACCTGCATGATAAGATGCAGTGACGTAAATGACATGCCACGCACTATTTTTTTGTATTTTCACTAGTAACATTTTATAACATTTTGGCTATGGGTATAATATGAGCATGAACTCAAACTGAAAAGTTGAAAAATGCCATGATATTTCATCGCAGAGGAAAATTTTCTGCTGCCTTGTATTATCGTAAAACGAAACTACTATGTACATCAAATATCGGTTGTTGTAGTTGGTCGCATAGGCACAACGGATCACCGACAAGGCGACAAATAATATAATGATGGCGATTATAGTTGGGTCAAAGCTCTTGAAGAGAAAGATATGACAATAACCTGACTGTTTTTCTCATTTTTATATGAAGCTTATGCTGGTGAATTTGTTAGAACTGTTGTGTGTGTTTTTGTTCTTTCACACAGCATCAGTGGAGCATAACGCCCCCAAAAAACCTTATTTCATTCATTCTATTTCGGAGAAAGTTGTAAATGAAGACAAGGAATAAGAGTAAACTGGTTGGAATGCGTAACGTGACTGTTTTCATTCTATGCATGACATCAGCATCAACTTGTTTTACTTTTCCCCTTGTAAGCATTCATGACAAATACCTTGAGTCCAAGTCCTGTCACACCATGGGCATCAACGTCGTCTTCATAAAGACCCTATATTATTTAGAGCTCCGTAAAAGTAAGTACGTGCATACAGCTATCGGAACAACAAAGTAACGTAGGCAGCACATTTACTTATTTCTTAACAATACACACTAGTGACATGACAACAGCAAAAAAGACAGAGACTCGTACGTGCTGATTTTTTTTGTCTTGTCATCAACATTGTACTTTTCATAATCGTCCTTCAAAAGTTCAAACATATTTTAATGCACTATATAGCATATATCACATATCGTTTCATTATATAATTGTAGTGTTAAACTTTTTACTGCGGTTTGGCTATTGTATTAAGGAAACGTTTTTGTTGTCATACGCACACATACGCACGCATACAAAAAGAAACCAAACTAAATGGAATTTTTCTAATGCCTTAATAACCTTCAACCAGGATGCAAATTTTATGTACCTATTAAAACTACATATGTTTACCTAAATACGAACGTATCCAAGTATAAAATTCACATTAGTATGACCATAATTGAAAAAAAGTTTATTGTATAGTCTATTTCCCACCAATGCAAATGTTAATGTCATTGTTTTCAACTCAAGTACGACGACACTCCCGTTTGACTTGCTGTATTTGCAGAATTTTTTCCTTCTTTTATTTTGACTTCAGTGTCCTTGTCGTGCCAGCGTTGCTCCTTTCTTTCGTTTCAGTTTTTCATTCTTTTTTACAGACCGTATTGTTTCAAACATCGTAACCAGCCTTAGATTGTCTCTCTCTCTCTCTATTCTGCCAACTAAGATGACATGCTCAACGAAAAAAACATCTCCACCGTCATCACCACCATATAAAACAGCACGAAACCGCAGCTAATCTTTGTCATCGTTTATTTTTCTGGTAGCTTGTTCCTCCTTTCTTTTGCTCCGCTTTATTGGCTCTTATTGTCGTTGTCGTCGTTGTGTGTGAGATGATTTCTTTCTGAAGGAGACAGAAAGAGAAAGGCAGGGAGTCCAAAAGAGAAGGAAGGCAAAGAGAGAAAAATTGCGTGGCTTTCAGTTTGCTAGCTCTCTGATAGTTAGGGCTGCAGTGCTGGTGAATGGAGGTATAGTGGTGCTACTGATGCTAGTGCTGACTCAAGAAAAAAATATTTCTTTTGTGTGTGCCTAGTGACTACTATCCTATTACTCTACTTCACATTGCGATGGCATCATCACATTACAAACTAGAAAGAAGAAAAAACGACTACATTTTTATACTTAAATGCACAATTCCTCTTTTCAAGATTGAAGATAGCAGCTCGTCCATATACCAAGACCAACCATTCAATCCAGCCACAATGAATAAATACCCATATCATCATCTCCTTTTCTAATTTTAGCTTTTGACATCGCATAGTCGTGATCCTTGTTAATGTATTGAACACTGCTGTCATTTCACTTTTTTTCAGCTCTAAAACCTCAACAAACGCTCAAACTCAAAATACATCTCTTTCATTTTTAAAGAATGCAATAAGAAACAAAATTGTTTTACTTGCATATTTGTGATGGTAATAATAAATAGCATTTGTATATTGTCAAGTTTCATAATTTTTTTCCATTCTCATTTGTTTTGTCTTCCGGCAGCGCATGTAGAACAGGTTTGGAATATTTTAGGAAGCTTTGCAGTTAAGTACTTATGTTTGGATTCGGTAAAAGAGAGTAAAAGTAAGAGAACATGTTCAATTCAGCTTGACAGAAAAAGTTACGATGCTATAGATGAAAAATCACTGACATCTGACAAGACAAGGTATTAAGCATTAATTGTCTACAGAGGTTCTACCCCTCCCTGCTCCGTAGCTCACATACATTCCAAATATTTATGGTTTGCTTTGTGACATATTTCCATATTTCTACATTGCTGCATTTAATTCCGTAAATACATCTATTCATCGTATTTATGGGATTAGTTTATTTTTCCGTCTGTCTATTCGCGCTTTAACTCTGCAATCTGCAATCTTTTGATCAACTCTCTACAACCTTGTTGATACACAAGCTCGTCAGGTCATGGGCTTCATTCATATTCATTCTTTCATTTGCAGCATCCGAAGTCAAAATCCGTCCTATTTCGATACAGAGTCAAAACTGATCAACTTTTGTTAAAGGGCGACGGGTCAAATCTAACCCTGAGCTCAAGTTGTCAAAATAGATGCATCGATTCATCTATGTATTTTCATCATGCTTGACATGACTAGTTTATCAAGTAACTAATCACCATTTACCATAATTTCAATTTTATCCACATATTACTTTAAAGATAAACAGCTCAATTAAACCAAAGATACAAAATCAGCTCTACATTTTATCGTCATTTCGTTTATTCTTCATATATAATCCGTCCAAATCATTTCTGTTTGATTGTTACTTTGATTGCAGCTGTGAAGAAAGCTAAAAGACAAAAACCCGAAAATATTGTCATGTTCTTGCTTGCGTGAAAGTACTTTTTATAAAGAGTCACGTGGATAAACACTTGTTTATTTTAGCATTATTGTTGGTGTAGCGTATTTATGGAACAAAAAAATGACAATGGACACCAAACAAGAAATGCACAGCCAAAATATCTCTACATAACCTCAAAGAACAAAGTTCCGAAAGCAAATCAACTTTAGTTTTTTTAGTCTGACCCTTTTAGCTGTTTGATTTTCTAGCATTATTATGATCCGAAAGGATCATTATACAAAGACAAAAAAAAATTTTTGGATGCCAATGAAATGTCTGTCTGTTATCTGTACTCTGTGCGCGCTATAGCGTCCAAACGCTTCATCCGATTCAACTGAAAATTGGTATACGTACTCTTTGGGCACCAAGGACAATCCCTATTGATTTTGGGTAAAATCGACCTATGACTTCTGTTGACCCCAAGAGGTCAACTATATAAAGACGTGTGCTAGCTATCCGAAACTTGGTACTTGGGGGTTTTTCACTACCAGGAATCCAATAAAAATAGTTTTGTGACCCCATAACCTCACTTGACCCCTGTAACATGGGGTAAAACATAGAAATTGGAGCTAGGGAGCTGAAACTTAGACCGTAGGAGTAATCAATGACGGGGGACTCAATGACAATGGTCTCATGACCCGTGACCTCATATTTGACCTCTAGAGGTCAAACTTTTAAAACTTATGATTTGGGGGTTATGGATGACGGGGAATTCAATGACAATGGTCTTACTTACTTGTATCAAATACAATACCGAATAATGATAAAATAATATGTAATATAATTTTTAATGTATATTATTCGACCTCAATGGTGTCTTTCGGATCATAGGTTCATATGTTTACATATTTATTATCCTCTTTATCCTGTCATCTATATTCTGTGTGTGCGGCAAACGCTTGAAGAAAAAGAAAATCTTTTTTTCTCTGTCACGCTTTCAAAACAAATATTACACACAACGGGCACATTAATAGCTGAGGAAACTGAGGAGGGGGAAGAAAAGAAAGGGAAAAAGAACAAACATCACACAATAAACTCGCTAAGTACTGCCGTTGAGCAAGTTAAACTGATTACGAGGAAACATTCATATCACATGATAAAGGTATACCGCGATTTAACTTTGAGAAAAAATAGTGATGAGCATGGAAGAATGAATGTAATGCAATAATGGACGCGTATTAACACCGCCACTGCTGCTACCAACCACAAGAAAAAAACTACAGCTGGTATAATTTTCAGGAAAGAAGGATAAAAAAATAATAAGAAGGCGTCGTCGGGAAATGATGAGAAGGACTATTTATTTTACCCGTTATTACTATTACTATTGTTGTTATTAAGAAGACGATGTGCTAAAGAAATTCATCACGTTCCGGAGTTTCCTTTTCTTTTTGTTCGTTTTATTTTTCAAGAAAAGCAG
Source organism: Entomobrya corticalis (assembly GCA_034694325.1). Lineage (NCBI taxonomy): Eukaryota > Metazoa > Arthropoda > Collembola > Entomobryomorpha > Entomobryidae > Entomobrya > Entomobrya corticalis. The sequence goes on from JAQFYG010000900.1 coordinate 6,093, forward strand.
AAGAAAGAAAAAATCTGACATGTTCTATGTTTCTGTCGGCTGGGAATTTTTGGCATGTTTTACTTTTTCTCTGCAATTCTTTTCCTCAGTTACCACTAATACAAGTTAAGCGAAACAGTGATTTTTAGGATTGCAATGAAGTTATTCTTCTTGCACAAAACTGTATTATTACTGTATATTAGTTATGTTATATTCCTCTTCCTGTACTTATGCTTCCGCGCACTATATGACATGCAAGACATTCACATTGGCTTTAGCAAAAAATTGGTGGGAGATGAAGGAGAAGCAAAGTGCAACTTCATCTTCCGCCTCGCTTCTTTCCCCAAAAAGTGCCACAACAAAAGTATAAAAAGGCCATCGCGTTTCTGTTTACATTTCCTTGTGGTTCTTTTTTCTTTGCTTTATCGTTTTCCCTTTTCATTTATTCCACTTTCCGCCAGCTTAGTAATAATATTTCCTAGAAGAACGATGTAATTATATCCGTTGTTATTATTGTTTGCCTGTGTTGTAGGGGAATATTAAGTATTATATACATACTTTTTATGATGACTTGTGATGTTGGATGGAATACTATGTATTTACAAAGTATAAACTGCACATCCGGTAGAAATATTATTGGAGCACGGAGAAGAATGACGACTTTGCAATAAATTTTATGCTTCTCAAAATACATCTATATTTTTCGCTACGCTCACTGTTGAGAAATAAGACACAGGCCTTCCTCTTCTCCTTGACAGTATTTATATTTATATTCCCATAAAATAATGTTTGTTTTATGTATCCTGTCATCATCATCTTCAAAACCAAGGCATACAAAATACGCTTGGTTTGGGGAAACATCAATAACATTTATATTTATAACCGCAAAAAAGAAAATAGGTAAAGCATGAATAGTGTATGCAAAAAAAAAACATCTCTTTGTCTAAAGATGCACGACTGATTGAACCGTAAAAATTTATCTAATTTGTTTAAACTTGCGGCGATTTTTACTCTTGCCCGCCAAAAGGAGTCCAAGATATACAACAATACAGAACCAAATACAGTGAAGTCTCCCTATAATTGCACCCCAAGGGGAAAGAAAAATTATGCAATTATAGAGTAGGCAATAATAAAGAAACCTTCCTTATAATTGCATTTGGCAATTATAACGAGGTTTTTCTTTATAATTGCATATTCTGGATATTATAAAGAAGTTTTATTCATAACCTCATCTTGAAATTTTAAAAATTCGTGTTTGTAATTGCATCTGGAAACTATAAAAGGTTTTAGAAAACTTTGTAATGTAAATATTTTGGGAACTATTGCCTTGAAAAGAATACATTGCCATGTATCGGGTACCAAACCGGGAAAATATAGACTTTCTTACATGATGCAATTATAAAATATGTAAATTGTATAGCAAAAGTGAGCAAGGGGAAGAAAATATAAGGAAATTATAAAGGATGCAAATATAAAAATGCAAATTAACACTGAAAATGGAAGGGCGGGGAAAAGATAGGCAATTATATCGAGGTGCCACTATATCGAAGGCTACTATAGAGATACTTCTCTGAAACAATTATATAAAACAATTGCATATAGTTTCATTAGTTCTTATACACTTAAATAACATTTATGAAATGATCTTAATTTATTACCTATATGCATTTGAAATTGATTACTCAATATTAAACACTTTATTTTAACTTGTATTTTAAATTCTTTTCAGATAAAATACATCTTTGTGTCTTTGGAATCTGGAATCAGACGGGAACTACATATTATTCAGGTAAAGCGGATATATCCATATATCGATATCCTTTTACCGTGTATTTGTTATGTTCCCATAACCCTATGTATATGCTCAAGTCTACTCTTTTATGCTGCAATGGAATGAATGAAATTCCAATAAAATAATAATAGATAGGTAAATAATCATCATAAAAATATCTTATTTTTTCATTTCTTTCTTTCAATAGCTAAAGGTTTCTATTCACTATTCTCCTCAGCGTATCATGCCCCTTTCTTTCATTTCTCTGAAGGAAATAACTACAAAGGAAGAAACTCGATTTTTTATTGCTTCTTGATGTCCGGATTTCCCAGTTGCCAAAAACGATTTCCTTTCATAGAGAACTTTTCTTGTTCTTTCCTTCTGTCTTCCTCGAAGAAAGAAGTGAGATGATACAGTTTCCTCCTTCTTTTTATTCTGCAATGACATCAGAATTCATATCATCATCGTCATCTTCTTCTTTCACTTTTTCCACTTTGTGCATCCTTCAAAGAACTGGAAAATAAAACAAGCAACCGAATTTGCCGGCTACGCAGTATACTGCCTGGACATGTAATAGCAATAACTTCTTTCATACCATTTTTGCTGCTCCATTTCTAATGCTCTCATTTGTTTTGTACTTTGATATAAAAATGTTCCATAAATATTATTATGATCATACTCAAGTTTGCATGAAATCAGAAGGATAGGCTTTACTTTTAGAATGAAAATTTTATTGGACCAACGTCATAATAATAATGCATGGTAATTTTGGTCTAGCATAAAAGTAAAATACTACGCATTAGAAATATTTATTAGCAGCTCCTCCAGCTTAGTGTGTAAAAGCTAAATTACGAGAGCAACAAAAACAACATTAAATTTTATTTGAGGTAGTTGAATTGTCAATGCATGCATCCGGTTATAATCCGCCGTGACTAATGACAAAAAAAACATGCGTGTTGTACGATCAACTTTATGATAATGTGCGAATCTACAGTTTACCTTGTAAGGATGAGCAAACACAAGTGCTAAACTCTATTTAGTAAACATATTAAAAATAAACTTATTTATGTGAAAAAAAATCGTCGGATATGTATTCACAACTATTTCAGGACATCCTTCTCAAATTCCTCAAACTAATGTCATTTTACTTACTGGTTATCAATTTTGAATAACGTCTTCGCTCATGTAGCAGGCAAGTTGTAAATTACGTAATGCATGATGAAGCATTACTTCGCTCTACTAAATTTTTTAGTGTTTTGTGTTTTCATGACACGACCAGGAATAAATAATTTTGATGATACATGATATATAAAAGTAGTGATGATGAAATCCATTAACTTAAATAATATACAAAATCATTGTAGCGTAAAATAGAGACAAAAGAATACTAAAATAATATCAACATTATCATTTGTGTAACAAGAATTCTCTTCTGACGTGTGAACCTCGGAGCCACTCTGCCATAAATACACGCTACTTAAAGGGGCAGATTAATGAGAATATAAAAAGTGCCCTTCCTTTCTTATTTAAACTGTGATCAATCTGGATAAATTTCATTTTTATGGAAAACTCCAGTCAACAAAGTGAAATGTGTTTGAAAAACTCTGAATTCTTTTGAAATAGCAGAATAAAAAGCCAAGAAAATAGAATTCAATATAAGTATACGCAGCAAAAGGATATCTTAGTTTTATATTTGTTATTCCCAATTGATTTCACATTATCTGTTCCAACAAAAACTATAGAATATAAGAAAATAATAGTGATAACAATAATCGTTCTTACTAAACTAGAAAACTCTCTGGAGAGGAAAATGTCACGAAGGATGAATAAAGTGCGACCAATAATAATACTTTATTTTTTGCACACAAGTGGCTAGGATCATGCAGTTGAATAAATAGAGTTTTCGCTTCTGTAAGAGTAAGCATTTATGAAAATAGGATACTTCAATGCTCTAAACAAAAGCGTAATAATGTCATTACAATGTTTCGTCTTGTTTTACCCACTTATTTACATTACATTGCCCCTATCTCCTGCTTTTCTAAATCACCTCCCTTTTGACTCGGATCAGTTACTTTGCCGTTGCACTTTTTGCGCATATTTCGAACGAACAAAAACTATATAGGCTGACAAGAGAAAACTCTATTTTCTGTAAACAAAACAAAAACGTGGACGCCTCCTTAAGCATTTATCTTCAATGGTACTAGTAGGGTTTATACACACAGCTCACATACACACTTGAAATAATAAATAAAACTACAACGGTACATTCCTCCTGAAATTTTCACTCACTGTCCTGAGATGTTTAAAAAATAAACGAAAAATGCTAAAGGGTGTAATATATCCAATATACGTAATGGTTATGTTATCATCGTCGTCATCATCACTTTACTATGCTCATAGAATACGGGACACAATATTATTTTATATGCACAACAAGTCTGGTCACGTTCTTCTGTACAATACAGTACCCTATTTCACATGACGGTTATGATAGTAGTTGATATTTTTCTTCCTTCCATATCTTTCCCTTTTCTCTGCTTTACTCTTCAGAATAACGGGTTGACATATGGTCTGGTTTGTTTTCTGTTTTGAGCTTTTTGCTAGGGTTAGTGGTAGAGTCCTCATTTAAAAACTTGGATAATATTCTGTACAACTAGAGGCTGCACAATTTAAGACGGTGAACAAGTGGAGAGTAGCATGGAAAACGTCAAATAATAATAATAATAATAACGGTCGGTCTTTTTCCTTTTGTACACGACTTGTTTACTTGAGGAAATGGTATTTACTTTTGCTCTCTTGAAAGTGTTTTTGTAATGTAGACACTCACTCACCCACACGCAGAAACAGGGAAAAAAGCTCTTGCAATAACGTTGGCAAAAAAATCTTTTACACATTCTCATATGGAGTTGCTTACCTACTTTCATGAAAATGAAAAAGGAAAGAAATCTGTACATGCTCACAAGACAGGAGTAGAAAAGAATGCGTTGTTGTGTTTTAGTATATAGTGGCCTCTTCTATTAATATACCGTAAGATGGATTCTTCTGAAACAGGGACTTGCTGAGTAAGTACTCCTCTCATCGTGCCATACAACTCATCTTACTTGCTTTTACTTCTGGAAATGTCTTTGTTTCGGTACTCACTTACTAAAGAAGGCAGAAAATTCAAGTTTTTTGTGTACCTCTTCCTCTTGTTCACTCGCACTCACTCTCTCCCACCCTTTATCTTTCTTGAACAATTCCATTAAGAAAGCCGGAGCATGATAAAGGAGAGGTGAAACAAAATGATTTTCACAAGCACGCACAAGTTTTCTTACTTTTCCTCACATTCTTACCATAGCAGTGTCGTATTATTAAATCAGTATGAGTGTTAAAATGTTTACTAAACATAATAAAATTTCAATTATATCTATTTTATTTCCATTTTATACCATTTTACTGAAAATGTGAACTTTGAAACATTTAAATGCTGTGTTATATGCTATTAAAAACTCACATTTCGAAACCTTACAATTATGTAGTTATGTCATTTAGCATCAATTGTCTTTCTCTATCTATTGTACACTTCATTTGTTAGCGCCAGTGATGATTTGTTGCGAAATTTTTTAGTTATTTGTTTATTAAGTTATGAATCCTTTTTTTTAGTTTCTCAATAAAGTTTTTGACTTAAAAAAAGTGTATTCATTCCAAAAGTTGATTAGAAATATCTACAAACGTAACATTGCATCAGTTTTCTTTCTACCATCTTAATTTTTTTTACTTGGCTGTAGTTTCTGTTTATCATTCTCTATATCTCAAGCCTGTAAAAAGCTCCTGTAGTAAAATTGGTAGCTTTAAAGTTGGAGTAACTAACTGCGCGACTGCCATGATCAACATCAAAAGAGAAAATAGCACGTTCTACCTTAACACATCTAATTTGCATGCATGTGCTGTTTGGTGTTACGAAATTATGTAATATTAGTCCTATGATATGTTTTTGAGAGTGTTCATATTTATAATTAGCTGAAGTAGTTGCATTGGTTTCTACAAGTAGTTGAGTGCAAGGAATATACTAATGTATAAACGAAAAGGGAATGGATAGGGTGAGCATTGCTCTTGATGAAGTGGATGAGACATGATGTGATGTAATGTAATAGTATATGGTTTGGTTGGTTCGTAAAGTTAGTTGAAGTAGTGTTTTGAGCTTCTCTTTCTCTCACACACTCGTAAAAACATGCATATCTGTACTCCCACTTTCCAACTCATTACAAAATACAAATGGATGGAGAGAAAGGAGGAACAACACAACTTCCGGACATAATCATAAAGTCGTTTACTTATGCATGACGACGCTAATAATTATATAAAATATGTGCACACAGTATCATTACATTCTGCTGGTTCTGCTATAAAGTAACCCACTTGCAGGGACCGGCTGAGAAGAAAAGGGAACCATATACAGACACGTAGTGACTGGGTGGTAGCTATATATCAGTAAGGCCGGGGGTTCACTATTTTCCATTCAAAAACATAGAGACAAAGATGTAATTTAAAATGGATATTAGTATTATTACAACATATTATGGAAAAGGGAGAACACGAGAAAAGAACAAAGGGTCTCTCCATTCCATTTTCCTCATCTAGCTGTAATCAAAGTCATCTCTGAACCCTTTTTCCTTGTTTTTCTTTTGACGAGCCAATACAGCCAGCAGCGCCATTCCAACTTCATTGTATTTAATAGTTAATGGTTAGACTAGGATATGAGGCTTTTTATGTTAAATTTAATTGAGTTCCTTCTCCGTTTTTACTTGTGACTAAGGGAGCGGGGTGAAGGCAGATGTTTTAACTAAGAGGAAATTATTTGAATGTTTTTGTGCTTGCGAGCAGTTTACGCGTTTGGTGTCGTCGTCACGTCTGTCCATCTAACTATGACCATTATGCTTGCTGGTGGTAGCTTTAAATTATGTTTGTAGAAAAGCATGTGAAGTGGAAGTGATTGTAAAAAAGTTCAAGTGATACAATAATCAAATTGATAAGAATACCACATCTCCTCATGTGACCCAAGTAGTTAACGAGTCTTTTATAACGAGCTACAAAACTCAAAAAGTTTTTATGATGTAAATAGGATACGAGAAAGAGGCGAAACTACTGTTTGTTTTAAAGCAAAACCATATCAAATTGAAACTGAAGTGGTAAAAGGTCTAATTAGGACAAACATGTGTTGGCAGTTGGTTGTGACGTGGTGGAGGTGAAAAGATTGGGAAGGTGTACAACAGCACGTAACACTTTCTAAGGTTCATACAATGCCAAAAGTGAGCACAATGTTAAAATTGTTGAATTGAATCTTAGAGTACAGAAAGACTAGAATATAGAATATTATGTTGCATAGAATCATGTCAGAGTACCTATTTTGCGGATGGTACGTTTCCAAAAGCAGGGGAAACGAAGACACCATTCTATTTGTGCACCATAAGGCGTGCGGTGGCTTTATTAGATAGGCGACTGCATACTTTTCATTACTTTTTGATGGCCATTAAGAAACAGACACAACGAACAACAAGAGACAATTCAAACGCCGTAGTCGTGTTGTCTTCTTTCCATCATTTACTTTTCTTGTCCAGCAATCAACTCTTTAAAGACCGTTAACATTTCGATATTCTAAACAAGATATTTACTCTGTATTCTTCCTGTTCTGTAGTCTTAATATTGTACTGTAGTCTATTTTTATTTCATATGGTGCAAATGTATTACTGGACAATGCCACAAATCCCGAACTGTGGCAAAATGTAAAAGTAGATAGATAGAAAGGCTGAAAACGATAAGCGAATTTATTTCTATGCAATGGTTTCATGTGTTGATTTGAGAAAGATTGGTAGTCTGGTAACTCGTATTATTAAAATAAATAACTATTTTTATACTTCTATGTTCCGTTTCCAACTTTAGTTCCACTTGTTTGTGCTTATTTAGTACAAAAGGCTTTTATGTGCATCATCATCATCATCATCACCAACAGCACCATAATCACCACAATAAGCAGACTTAGCTTGAGTCTTTTATATTGTTATATGGTTACAATTTCGGGGTCTTACGTCTTATGTATGTAAGCGTGAAACAGCTGGATTAGCAATTAGTACAATCCATCCATCTGTCATCATTAGAACTTTATTTTGGTACATTTGCCTCTCACTTCCTCTCATATTATTACTCTAGCAACATGATAGGCACTGCTTTCATATGACTGTACTTGTTAGTTCACAACATCATCGTTGGCCTATTCCAAGAAATAGAAAGTCGTACACACAACATGATAATAACAATAACAGAGCGCAAGAATCATAACACAATAAATGCAAAAGAACTAAAGTGAAAGTAGCAGCAGTATCAGCAAACATTGTACTGGCTGCACAAGTCGGTGAAAGTGAAACCTATTCCTTACTTCCTAGAGATTGGTTTGGTTTCTACTGGCAACTCAGGAGAAAGGAGTCTTGCCGAGCAACTATGCAGAAACCAAGACACAAAGAGTTAAGAAAGACAAAGTGGTAAAATCTTCACGCTAACAAACACGCTGAACATGGAATGTAATACTATATAAGTGCACTATGCACATGAAAAGGAGACAAAGGATTCCGCTGACGATATACATTATAATATTTATGTAATCTGGCATGTTTCATATCATAAACATCATCATATCATCAATTCATATCATGCATGGACTTAAACATGTACTACCAAAGATTAAAGTAGAGTTTCTGCTATTTGCCAAACAAATTGTAAATGATAATAACAACAGTAGTAAGAAACCGTTGTTATATTGTATTACAGGGTAGTGTATTGTTTATTATTATCGCTGTCATCATCATCACCTCTGTGGTATCAACATGAGTCTCCCATTAAAACAAAGCTTCGCTTCATATCTACCTACATAATATCTTACACAATACACTAGTACAGACGATGCAGAAAGAAACAGCGGTTTAATATTGCCTGTGTGCACTCTGCTCACCCACCCGTCTGCTCACTTTATGCTCCTCCAGCGTGTGAAAAAACGGCATCACCAGCTCTCACAGCAAAACTTAGTCCATTCATTTCACTTTACTCCTTTCATCAACAATAATATTTCATTTCTCGTCCAGCACAAAACTTTGGTGTTCAAGACGCTTTTAACCTTTGTTTTTATTTACGCCACCATAAGTACCACCACCACACAGCCATTTACGATTTTCCTATGACTCATGACCCACGATGTACAAAAAGTATAATTTGTGTGCCCTAATATTATTGCCTGTCTTTTTATGTAGGTTCCCATTATGTTAGTCCTTAAATGTGTACATTATTACTATAAGCTGTCTACGATATTTTATTAATTCATTTAAACAAATCCCATACTTGTTATGAGTATGGCATTGAGGTAAGAACATACGGCACAAATTAGTTTTGATATGACTGCTACAAGAGAAAGGAAAAAAACTTGTTGCGATGATGATGATGATGATGACGCTAGTGGTGATGAAAAAGCGCTGGACCAGATGATGTGTTCCCTTCACTTTCTAAGTCTCCCTATTTTTCCCTCTAATTCTACTGACGATGACGACAACCTCCTTTTATATCGCAAATCAAGCTATTATGAATCTATTGTTATAGGAAAATATGTAAGTGATGGGAACTCATGGGCTGGTCTCATCATCGTTAATCATACTTTGCTTGAGGATTTTTTACTTATTCTTTCTCTTGACGGGATGATATGCCACGATTGTGGCATGATATATCGTCGTCATCATCAGCATCACAACATACCAGTCATTATAAATAAAAGTGTGAACGAAGACAGACATTTTTTTCGTCTTTTTTTGTTGAGAGTTGACGTGGTTTTGTTGGAATGGGTGACTCTTGCTCGCACTTTCGCTCATTTTTACTCAAAGTGATCGTGATGATGATTATAATGCGCATTGTGGCGTGCACACGCTAGTGTCGTTACTACTACTACTACTACTACTACTACTCTCTGATATGTATATTACTCGCAAGTATTTTGTGTACAACTAGCTTAACTTTTTAGTAGAGAAAAAGCCCAAGTGCTTACACTTTTTTGGGGTAATGTTATGTAATGTGTGCATGCCATGATGGCATGCACGATGCATGCCTACAAGGTGACAAGTCTTAAACAGTGTGTCATATTATTGCTCTCTCGGTTAACTCATGCACATAATTTATAATGTAATGTCAGCTTCTTTCTCTCTCTTTTCGTTTCTTAAGCGCCAACACCACCACTCAATGCGAAAAAGAGAAGGAAATGAGAGGCTTGGCATGGCAGACAGAGAGTCACAGTGAGAAACGGCATTTTGCGTTTATCGTAAGGCATCATCATCATCATTCTAGTTGTCGTTTATCATATGCACGCATGCATGCTCACCAATGATACTTTCCATTATTGTATGAGTATGAATGTCCTTTGCCAACGCAACTACTACCTCTAAAAAGTTATGTAATAAAAAGTAGGTTGAGTGAATTTCTTCTTGCATAAAGTCTACTACTCGTTCGCTTATTATTTTCGTTCATTTCCCAGCTTCCTTTGAGCAACATCATCTTCATCGTCATCCACAACATAACTAGTACTACTATAACCACACCAAGAACAAGAAGAAAAGAAAAAGTGTCAGCAGCTGTTGCCTTTTTGACTCTTCTTCCTTCCGTTCACAATTTTTTTGTTGAATACTGTTTAACAATCTAAACTGTATGAAATATATTCCGATGGTTGGTTAGTGGTAATGTGATGGCGGTCGTTTAATAGATTTCGCTTCGCGCAACATCGTTCTATTTTCTATTACTACAAGTACATCATTAGGGCAATATACCTGATAACTTAAAGTTAATGATAGTTTTTCGAACATAATGCACTACTACTTGTGTACGAGCTTAAACTTTACATTATTTTTATGGATGTGTTATTATTTACTCAATTTATTATTTTTTAAACAAAGTTGCAAGTTTACTAGAAGCGTGCTGCGAGATATATAGTTTTGCATTTTTAGTATCGCATTAGAAAATTGCTCTACTTTCATTAGCATTGGTGCAAATGAATATACTATTCCCAAGAAGAAAGAAAACATGAATGAATGAAAAGGGGCGTGTGAGCTCACTGAACTGTTCACCAAGGTGCTAAACGAATATACCTGCATAAAAGCGATAATCTTTTCAGAGGTTTCATCATAGATGAAGGTGGTTTGTGTTACCTAGGATGGTGCATGAATGGTAGTGTTTGCAAAACAAATTTATTCACTTATGAAGTGTTTACAGAAACCATTTATCAAATTCCCTGCGTGTGTAAGTAAATTTTTTTTAAAATGCATGTTGGGTAGAGCATGCATTCATGCTCTACCCAGCATGGCTGGTGCTATGAATGGAAATAAACAGTCATTTTGGCCGTTATCTTAGACAACCATACCAGTAGACCGGAATAATAAATGGGTGTGTTTATGAAATTTCTTGCCTTTCCGGGAACAAGGAATGGCAGGCAATGTTATGTTTAATAACATTATAATGTGATGTGTAAATAAAAAGATTCTACTTTTCAGAATTGTTGAATCAATTTAGCGGCGCAGGTGAAAATGAAATTGACCTTATATACGTACTCAATTAAGTTGTTGAAAGCGAGCTTTTAGAACGTTTCTTTGTATAGCTCAACTGACTGCCGACTGAATATAGTTGTTGCTGTAAAAACCACTACGAAACAAAAAGTTCGTACTTTCACAGACGGATAACAATTTGTTTCGTTGTCCTTTCATTACTTTCTTTTGTATCGTTTTGTTTGCGTTTGGTTAAGAACGCTGGTTTTTCACCATTTTTCATTCTTTCTGTCACGTTCCATCCAACTTGTTTGGGAAAAATGAGGAACACATTTCGTTTCAAAACTCATTTACCAAAAAATATACGAGCTTTCTTTATGCTAACACTGACTGATGAACTTGATTCTAGGAAGCGAGTAAAACAAACACGTTTGTACATCTGTTAATAATTTCATTAAATACAGAATTTTATTTAACGCAGTTTGTTGCTGTTTCGACTAGCTAAGGCATGTGACTAAGACATCTTCCATTGAAAACAATATAAAGAAAATTCATATGATATGCTTTCATTCAATCATGTTGACATAGATGGGCGTTGTATACACACAGCAAGTTGTATATTGATGTTGCTTTGAATGATTCCCATGTAAGCGTTTATTTGTTTCCAAAATTTGTGCAAACTGCTAGTCAAATGTGAGTCATGTGGCCATGAAAGCGTTCCATGCAGAATTATATACTGTATTCTAAATTATAGTTTTTTCTCCTGGTGAACTCTCATTCCCAATTACAATGTTCATCAATATCTTTTTTAACTCATCTAGTATAAAGCCAAAATTTCACTAATCGGAATAAAATGCCTTCTACTAAACATTCTGAATTTCTGACTATCTTCATACCACACAGTTGCATCAAAACTATTTGCACATAATACATACATGTAATTGTTGATTAAAGTATATAAACGCTCTTTAAAATGCTTACATTAAAACACTAGATGCTTATGGGTTTGTTTATAAGCAAATAATCAATCGAAAAATATTTATTGACCTCAAGGAAATCTTACAGTATTACAAGTAATTGTTCCATCACAGGTTTTTACAAAAAAAACAGTTTTGCAACAATGTTTGATAGTAAGAATTTTAAAAATTAAATGGTAGTAACAGTAGTGTGATACGCTGCAATACGCACGTTTTTGTGTCAGCCAAAAGCTTTAATTCAGCTCTATTTCCATTTCAGATTGCTGTCGTAATTCGCAAATTATGTATGATGTTTTTTTCTTTTATTATATTATTTATTTGTATTAAATTTAAAACATTTGCGAACAGCCATCAAGATGTATACCCCATAATAATTGAATGTAGTTTAGTTGGCTAAACTAAAGTAATAAAAATGGGTTTCCCACTTTTGGATACAAATCCAATATTAAACGAAATTGCGGGATGTTAAATGTCGTTCATTAGAATCCATGAATTAGTCTATTTGATGGCACCACGGCTGGAAAAAACCTTTTCCTCAGACTTGTGGTAAATTTCATGTTTCCAAAATTTGCATTTCCCCTTTTTGGATAATGTATTGTGACAGGAATCATGTAAAAGAGCAAACATGTTCCTCAGAGCGAAATCAATTATTTCATTTCATAAACAATAAATCAATTAGGCATGTAATCCACTGTACTTCTCTCTAGCCTTCCCTTTTCTCTCTCTATTCTCTTCTCCCTCAAAGCACAAAAGGTGGTATGTTGCTTTGTGATCCTCATAAGAAAAACCAAAGCGGATGATTTAATATTACACATTCGAATCACTAGGAGAGCTTTACCACATCACATTAGTCATAACAGCACAGCATGTTGCTCCTTCTACTCTTTTTACCCCACCTCTCTGGCAGCCTGAAATGCCAGGTATGGAATATTGCACACGACATCAGTTGCGTGGAACCGCCTGTTGTGCACTTACCATTGTATCACCAGACCAGAACAGAGTGAAAGCCATTTAACTAAGTAAACCAAGCGCGGAACGTTTCCTTTCTCTCTCTAATATTCCATATTTCAAAGGGTTTTAGAGTGGCAATGTAAAAAAGTATAAGGTTGCTAGAGTGAGAAATAACAAAGAAATGAAATGGTTGTGACCACGACCACACCAACAAGATTAAAAGTATAAGCTTCCATGGTTCTTGCTTATGATCTTACGACTGTTATGATCCGACCGTCTCGTAAAATGGCTACATTAAATTATTCAATACTTTAAATTATTTTCTAAGAAAAAGATGTCTAGTACTTCTGGTCGATTTTCTTTTAATTATCGTAGGATAGATAGCTGTTAAATAGTTGATAGTAAGCGTTACTATTTGTATGACTCCATTTTGCTTTTAGGTATGTAGGAATTTTCCTCACATAAGAATGACGATAATGTTGACGGCTAAAAAAGCAATAAATACTTGTCAGCATTTACTTCTTTCCCTTCTTTCCCTTCTATTCTTTGTATTCCATTATTTTTGGGTTACAAGTCCTAGGCAGAAAGAGAAACGAAAGATATCAAATAACTGATACAAAATGAGAAAAAAGAAAATTGTTCGCAAATATCTGCATGAATATAAATAGTTACTCTTTTGCACAATAATAATAAACCAAATAAAAGTAGATGCATAAAAAGTGCGAGAGCAAAGTTTTTCGAAGAAAACAGTAATTGATTACTTATTCATGTTACTTATGTTCCAAAACAAACCATGCAGACAGAATTAAATGTTTACAGAACTCGTAAACTTTTTAACCAACAATGTACACGCATTATAAAAATTTTTTGTCTTCTAGGTCAAAATAGTTTGAAATAATGAAGGGTACAAACAGACATCGAGAGAACCGAACAGAACGATTTTATCTTCCTACCGACCCCCTAATAATAAATGCTGCAAACATAGACAAAGTCACACAGCAGGAGATATTGTGTGTGTGCACTACTGCTTCGCAACTTCGACTTTACTCTCACCACCAACTTGTCTGCGTTTTTTCCTTGCTTTTTGCTCAATTGAGAAACCAAAAGTAATGCAATTTTTTTCCTGTTTTGTTCGTTTTTGTGTAACACAAAGTCTGCGGCAACTGAAAACGATATCTGTTTTGTCTCTGCCACAATATTTTCTTCTTCTAAAGAAAGAAACTATGGTTTCCCATGGAGAAGAATGGACAAGTTTTAGCGGTGGTGGAGCAGTCGTCAATATGAACAACATGAGCTCACGCTCCATTTATTCCTTGCCTTTTACCATCATCATCACCGTCATATGAAGAGGCAGAGCCATGGTAATGGTAAATTGCTTTGAATTTTCAACTGCTCACTAGCTACTGACTAAAATGGGGGAAGATGGCGACGACGAAGACAATGAGTTTTCTATATGTTGTATGTTTTGCGAGAGGGATTAAGAGTGAAAAATACATCCTTGTACATATTACCGTCATAATAGCAACCAGCAAAACTAACCCACTCAGTATTAGCTTTTTTCGTTTTACTTCCCCCGACAATCTTACTAGGTGTTTTATTTCTGTTGTGTATATTTTCTCCAGCACCTAGCCACATCCCATCTTAAGTCAGCCCCGAACAAATGGTACCCATCTTGTTTCCTTGTCTTTTTTTCTCTTCTCTTCTAATGAGTCTACATTTTTGTGTGTCTGAAGAAGCAAAGCACAAGTTAAGTTACTACTCCTACCTTCCTTAAAATCCCATCACGGATGAATTAAAGGGTCGTGCCTGTTGTTCGTACGAGGCAACTTACGCCTACCCGTGCAGAAGGTCTTTCTTTCTTCATCTATTCTAGTCGCGCTACTTTCACTTAACTTAGTTGGACAGGAAGGTGAAGGGGGAAAAGAAGAAGAAGAAGAAGAAAGGGAAGACGAGTAGGACATGAGAAGAATCTCTAAGAATTTGTTTGCTCCATCTTTTTGACTTATACTTATTCCTAAAGATCATCCACAATTTTCCTTCCTACCGATCAACTTTTCCATTATTATTATTACGTAATGTATTATACCCCTGATGAAAATTGGCATCTTTGCCGTGCGGCAACTTCTGATGACTGCCTGTCATATAGGAATAGAAGAATGTGTAACATGTACATGTAAGATGGTGATGACAAAGCAAAAAATGCTTTCATGTAAACTGTGGTTGGATTTTCATTGAGGATGAGATAATTCCAGTAACAAAAAACGAAAGTGTGTGGGATGTGTAATGTGTGATAAACTGAAAAGCTTACTGTTTGCTATTTATATTTGATTCGCTCGTTTCCAGCCTTCCCTGCAGCATGGCAAGTTCTTATGAAAACTCAAATGTGAATGCTACAACGAAAGAAAAACCTTTTAAGCACTCTTAAAGATGCCTCATTGTGTTCAACTAAATATAAATTTTATTGGGTACATTTTTGATTCCCGTTAACTTGAATTTAGAGTACTTCAAATTCTGACAATTTTCGTTGGTGATTGGCACATATTACAAATTGTATACAAAGTCAATAATAACAGTAAGGGAGTTGAGAAACAAGTGTTATAATTACAAGTAGGTGCGTGGTTATGTGGCGCTGATGAAGCTGATAAAACATGACAAAAGCTCTGCCTAATTGCTGTTCTGTTTACTACGACTACAATTATTACGAGTATCACAAACAACTAGTAATTTAACTTGTTAAGTTAGAAGTATTCACTAGCTTGTGGCTGTTTGTCTTAATGTTTTTTGCGTACATGACGTAATGTGGGCATCACTTGGACATTATCATCCATGGTCCATGACAAAGACCAAACTCTCTGGTAGCAACAACTTCCAGCAATGACATCGGCAAACATGCGGACTCTGTGACATGCTATTTGACCATAAACCGTTCCCATGCTTTAATATACCGGCCTGGACGAAAATCACTAAAGGCAGTGATAGGGATAATACTAACCGAGCATACAATGACTCCTTTCTCCCGATTATTATCTCGATGATGATGATGGTAGTCGTGTTTTTGGGGATGCTTTTGCATGATCATCATCATAAAGCAAGCTAGTACAGTATTTTACGGGGTTCAATGAAACTCAATGGGCTCATCAAACCAAGATGCAAGAAGGGATGTACCTACAGATAAGGAGTATCTACATATTTACTTAGCATACTTACAACTTCAATGGCTCGTATAGATTCCCAGTTAGTATTCCGTATCAAGTAAAAATACGAACATAAAGAGAAAGGGAGAGAGAAAAAATGCACTACAAAGTATAATGATGATGCAATGTGATAAGTAGAGTAGTAATAATGGTGGCGGTGGTAAAAGTAGCGTGTCGGTTTTATGTGACCATGACTTGGTTGAATGAGTGAATGACTGACTGAGATACAATGTGGATTTGAGCTTTATTGCATATTACACAGACTCGTCTTTCCCTTCTTGAAAGAAATTGATAGAATGAGGATGACAGTGGTAGGAGCAGCAAAGGCAGTGTTGTTTTTGTTGTTATTTTTGAGAAAGATAGGAAAAAGTGAGAAAGACTGAAGAAAAGCTGTTGCTACTACAAACGCAGTAATATCACATAATTCTGAGTATATTTACATCGAAAGAGAGAAAACATGTTATATCGCCAGAAAGCTTTTCTCTGAATTGTTGCACAAGTTGTGTGTGT
>JAQFYG010000901.1:0-23010 GCA_034694325.1 Entomobrya corticalis
TAATGCTACGTCATGTAATGTATTAGGTGGTTACATAATTGCGAATGGGTACAAAGTGCATCTTTATGAAATGCCAGCATCAAATCGAAACACTAGTGTATGTAGATTTTAGTAGCTCTCGTCATCTAGCTAGTTAGCCAGAATTCCCACGACCATGCCATGGGACTGTGGCATTCTCATATCATTTAAATCCTGCCTTATTACGCTTTTTTCCAATGATATCTTATTTATGTAATTCTATAAAAACACGATCTGAAGAATTTCATATTTTTAAACGACATGTTGTAATTGTCAGTTTACTAGGTACTAGAAAATGCAACACATTTTTCTTTGATATTCCAGAAATTAATCCTAGAAATGGGTTTCCTAATCGGAGTGCTTTACATTGTGGGAGGCGTTGTCGGGGTCGTTGCAGGAGTTAAACTCTATTTTAAAGCTACTGCAGGGAAGTGTTCAAGTACAAGAAGGATAGATGGCCAAGTTGCGATTATTACCGGTGCTAACCAAGGTAGTTTTTATGGACAGTCGATATGCAGATGTAAATAGGTAAACCTGTACAAATAAATGTGATTTGTCTTTTAAATTCCAAAGGTATTGGATATGAAACTGCCAAAGATTTAGCCAGACGAGGCGCTAAGGTTTATTTGGCCTGCAGAAATCTTGAAAATGCGGAAAAGGCAGCAGGTAGTAAAATTTTATTTTGTTGTTCAAACGTATAGTGTAAAACTTGACGCATCGTAAATTCTTTTATTTACAATTTCGTAGAGCGGATAAGAAAGGCAACGAATAACAAGGAAGTCATCGCTAAAAAATTGGACGTCAGCTCATTAGTTTCTGTGCGTGAATTTTGCAATGACATCTTGAAGGCAGAATCTCGTTTGGATATTCTCGTTAACAATGCCGGTGTCGCGGGAATGCGTAAAAGCATGACAGAAGATGGATTAGAAATACATTTTGCCACTAATCATTTTGGACCCTTTCTTCTTACAAATATTCTTCTAGGTAATATAAAAAGCTTTGTAATAGAATAGTGACCATCTATCGAGCATTACATACCGTAGAGTAAAAATATTCATTTTGGCGTATTGAAGTACGTGTTTATAACTTTAAATCTTGACCTTAGGCTTGATGAAGAAAAATGGAAGCGGTCGTATTGTTAACGTTTCATCAGTTGCCCATACTTGGACTAAAGAGCTGGATCTGGAGAATTTGAATTCTGAGAAGAAATGGGATCCCAAATTATTGTATGCCAGAACGAAACTTTGCAATATTTTATTCGCCAAAGAACTAGCTCGTCGTTTGAAAGAGGCTGGACTCTCTGGAATTGCTGCCAATGCCGTTAATCCCGGAGGTGTCAAAACAGCTATTTTCCGACATGCCAGAAAGTGGTTCAAGTACATGATTATGATATCCCAATTCTTCTTCAAGGTAAACTAATGAAGATCAAGTCTTTTGGTTACATTTGAATGTTTATAGTATGGCTGTCATTGATTTTTTTCTCATTTCATTATGTTTGTATGAAATTAGACTCCGGAAGAAGGTGCTCAACCTACCATCCATTTGTGTGTTGATGATGAAGTCGAAGGCAAAAGTGGATTGTACTGGACTGATTGCAAGGTAAGCAAAGATCGCATGCATTTAAGAAAAGTTATTTTTTTGCCATTATTAAATTATTCCCATTTTCTGTATTATAGCCCTCCAAAACCTCTAGCTTGGCTGAAGACACTGATGTTGCAAAGAAACTGTGGGAAAAGAGCGCACAGTTTGTCAAATTAGCACCTTCCGAAAATCACTTGCAATAGGTTTACAACCAATGACATCTCATTGAAATATTTTTTCATCCTTTAAATTATCACCAGCTTTCCCATTTGTATTACTAAACATGTTCATTCCATGTACATTTACGTACGACAAATATAACGAAGCAATTTTCTTTTACATAAGGAAATATTATTTACAGAATATGTTTGTTATCGAAGATTAGTTGCTAATTGTTATTTTCTAGACAAGTGATGGTTTATGCCAGTAATTTTAATGTAGCTCGGGCTCAATAAATCTTTATATATTTGTTAAAAACTAGGTTATGTTACAAGTTTTGTAAACTTGCTCCACATTGATATTACTTGTGATGTTGTAGTTATGATATGATAAACCGTATTTACCTAGGAACGTTAGGTATATGTGCACTTATTTTCTAGACTTAGACTACTTACCTGTATCCAATACATGTAGTTAGATTGTCAAATTTCCATTTACTAGAAATGGACAATGAGAAACTTGAAAACCTACGCACACTGAACTGTAACTGAATATGCAGCCTTACTTGATTGTATGTTTACAATATAAATTGGACTTTGTATGTAATACCCACATGTTGCCACCCACATTAAATCTTCTAACTGTGTGGTACCTGGAAATTCAGAAGACGTCATTCATTATTTCTTTGCTATCGTCATCACCTTACATAATCGCTGATCAATGTGTAATGCGAAAAAGTCGTGCTTGGCATCCCAAATTGTAAATAGAAATGTGTATATGACACATGACTGGACTCCCAATAAGTGATGTCTACAGTCGAGTGTCGAGTCATTTATGGAAACCTACTTTGTATGCAATTTCGGGAGCAGCCCAATTTTAACAATCACGTTCATCTCATCTATAATTTATGTTCCACTATCCTGAACATGACACTATATTATATCGCTACAACCGGAATCTCGTCATTGTATCATTATACCCATCATCAGTTCATCTAGAGAATGAAAAGAGATGTGAGAAAAGAGCTGTT
This sequence comes from Entomobrya corticalis, assembly GCA_034694325.1. NCBI lineage: Eukaryota > Metazoa > Arthropoda > Collembola > Entomobryomorpha > Entomobryidae > Entomobrya > Entomobrya corticalis. The sequence continues at coordinate 2,789 of JAQFYG010000901.1, forward strand.
GAGAATTTGTGAGAATATTGGCAATGACAATATTGACAATACTTGGTGCGGAAGGATGGATAATATGATATTATGGATGGAAAGTACCGAGAATGGAAAAAGAACGAGCTCGCTCGTCTATTTCCTCAGCTCCCACAGATGTTGGCACATAGCACTTAAATTGCTTCGGCGTGTCATCATGTGTATCCAAATAATAGAGTTATAGTAATAAGGTATATCATTTATCCCAGAGGGTATTACCTATACACCTTTCCTAACTCGTCTCGGTCTCGTTCTTGTATAATACGCATTGTGCTTGTTTAGCTTGTTAGTGGCAAGCAACAGAGAAGACGGATCTTGTTGAGATGATGTTGAGTGAGTTGAGGAGGAAAAGAATGAATTGGTGCTGCTGTGTGTGTAAATAGAGATGTACGTTGAGGAGCATATGGAAGTTATATTATTATGTACTTTAGGTTTGACTATAAAAGTACCATGACTTATACCCTTTAAGCTTACTTGACTTGTTGTAAAAGCAGAAAAAACATGAGGAACACAGCAGCTGCTGCTTTTAGAGTGCTCTTCTCCGTCTCCTCTCACTTCTATTTCTACTACACCAATCCATACAAACTCAATTTCATGCTTTAACTTTCCCGTACAATAATAATGTATGAGTTTCCTTATATTTTACAAAAGTACACATTTTCAACGTGTCCATCAGCAGAGCAGAATAATGGATAAGTATAACATGATAAAATCATTATAATGCTCACATCTGTGAAACGTATGTGAAGAATGTATTATTATGTGTAACAAATAAAAAATAATTTTTTTACGAATCTGATGTATTGTATGCATATATATCCGTTTTTGACTTCTCCAACTATCACTACGTCTATTAACATCCACCACACAATATTCACTTACTCACTGTGAAAAAATGCGCAAACAGCCAACCATTCAATTTACTTGTCTGCTGAGCCAAATAAGAGCACAAGTGGATGCATTTCTGCAGAGAATGATGACGGAGAGAAGGGACAACAAGTCGAATCGGTTCTCATTATAAATTCTATAGATTAATATCTTCGACTGTCGATGAGATTCGAGAGAGAGTCCTAAAAGTGGACAAAAAGTTTTCAAATGAAAAAAGATACTCTCAGTTAAACTGATATGACGGGGCACTGGTCATTCATCGTTATGCTCTAATCTCTTGGTGTTGACGACAACGAAGTTTGCAAAGTATCTGCCTGCGCAGAAGGAAGGCGCATCCTGTTGCTGACATTGTCTACTGCTCTTTTGGTTTTTTTTCAATTTGGCTCTAGGCATTTTTCTTAAAGAGATCGATTGATAGAATCAGAAAAGCGCAAAAAATGTAGAAGAATTTGACAAGTGTGTGGTGTTGCAGAGGTATGCATAGTCGTTTGGTGTGAGCAAAAGTGACATGAGAAGAAAAGAAGAAAAGGGGACGACAAGGACAAGAGCTAGCAGCAAACCTATTCTGGTGGCGTAGGGACCAACATGAATTTCATACCGGAATTGGAACAAGTGATAAGTCAGTTGGAGCGGGGCACGGTGGTGACAAAGTTTTTCCAAAGAAAACGACCCGAAAAGAGGACCCTATCCATCCGCCGGGAGACGAGGCAGATAATATGGCACCGATCAGGAGGAGGAGATATGAGGAGCAGTGTGAGTAGTGCCAGTGGAAATAGTGGCCATCATGGGGGATTAAGTGGGGGTGGCACTACATCTGGTCACCATCATCATGGAGCTGGTGGAGGAAGTACTGGTTCGTTAACCTCTCGTTCCACAGGTGCTGAAGGTGCTGTTGACATCCGTGAAATCAAGCTGGTCAGACAAGGCAAGTCCAGCAAGGACTTTGATCGGTGGCCTGATGATCACAAGAGGCTAGATGCGGCGAAATGTCTGGTTATCTTTTATGGATGCGAGTTCCGGTTAAGGACGTTATCAGTGGCTGCACTTTCTGAGAAGGAAAGTGACATGTGGATTCGTGGTCTCAACTATCTCATAACAGACATGATTAACATTCCCTATCCTCTTCAGTTAAATATGTGGTTGAGAAAAGAATTTTACGCGATGGAAAATTCCCGAGGAAATATCACTCTTAAAGAGTTGAAGTCGTTCTTGCCACGTGTCAATTGTAAAATGTCAACGAGCAAGCTGCGGGATGTGTTCCAGAGCGTGGACACGAGAAAATCGGGAGAAATCGGGTTTGATGATTTTGCAGCCCTTTTTCATGATCAGTTGGTGCATGATAGGAGTCTGTTTGATGAGTATTTTGCTGAAAAGTATTCCATTAATAGAAACTTGATGAGTACAAGAGAGTTTGAGAATTTTCTCAAGACTGAGCAGAAGGAGGAAGTGGTGGATGTTTGTTCTGTGATTAGGGAGTATTTGCAGGATCCACTCAGAGATGTTCAGCAACCGGAACTAACTGTCCCGGAAGTAAGTACTATGAATGCACTATTAGTTACTTATGTCTATTGCTTGTTATTCCTGTCTGCCTACTTTGTCAAGGATGTTATATCTTATTTCATTTTTTACATAATCAATTTGTTTACTTGATTTGTTTCAGTTCTTGGATTACTTGTACTCAAAACAAAACGAAATTTGGGATATGAGAAATTCATGTGTCAACCAAGATATGACAAAACCACTGTCTCATTATTGGATTGCATCGTCACATAATACGTAAGTTTTTGCTTTCTCTCATTTTCTTGTGCTCGACCAATCCACCAATTCAGAGAAAGTATTAATAAACTGTATGATTTATATTTCTTTGCTTAGATATTTAACTGGGGACCAATTCAGTTCAGAGTCTTCCGTGGAAGCTTACACAAGGTGCTTATTACAAGGTTGTCGGTGCGTAGAACTAGATTGCTGGGATGGACCAGATGGTACGCCTTTCATTTTCCATGGACATACGCTTACTACAAAAATCAAGTTCGTAGATGTTCTGAAGGCGATCAAAGAGCATGCATTTGTTGCATCTGATTATCCTGTGGTACTCAGCCTAGAAGATCATTGTACTCTTCCGCAACAACGAAAAATGGCACAAAAGTTTATAGAGATATTTGGCGACATGCTGATAACCCAGAGTTTGGATAAAAGTGAGACCATGCTCCCTTCACCTGAACAACTCAAAAGAAAAATTATCTTAAAGCACAAAAAATTACCGGAAAATGGGGCCATTGAAGAACCTCCTGTAAAGCTCCCTGATGAAGTCTCAAAAGAAATGGATTTGAGCAACACGATTAAGAATGGAGTGATGTACCTGAAAGATGACACAGGACTTGAATGGATCCCTCACTTTTTTGTGCTAACAGGAACACACCTGTTGTACACAGAAATGACTTCTGATGATGATATTGCAGATGATGCTTCAGTTGTGGCAGATGATGACGATGGACAGAATTCTGATATTGCAGCTGCCAAAAAGAAAACAAACGAGGAGGAGCTACACTTTTCAGAAAAATGGTTTCATGGTAGATTGAGAGGAGGTAGGACAGCAGCAAACGATTTAATCCAACAGTACGCCCCTCACTTAGGAGAAGGCTGCTTTCTGGTGCGAGAAAGCGACAATTTTGTTGGAGATTTTACCATTTCATTTTGGAGGTCTGGCAGAACCCATCATGCTCACATTCATTCCAAATATGAGTGGGGCCAAGTCAAATACTATTTAGTAGACGCACTCACTTTTGACAGCCTATACAGTCTAATTACCCACTACCGGTCCAATCCAATCAAAGGGCTGGAATTCCACGTGAAATTGGGTGAACCAGTACCTCAACCAATGAGCCATGAAGGAAAACCTTGGTTTCATGCAAATTTGGACAGAAATGGAGCAGAAGAGCTTCTACGTAAAGCTCCTATAGATGGGGCATACCTTGTCAGGGCGATTTCACACCAAGACGCTCGTTTCGCCATTTCATTCAGATTTCAAAAGACTATCAAGCATTGTGTGATCAAAGAGGAGGGTCGGTTATTTATGATTGGATCAAACATATTTGAAAGTCTGACTGACCTCATAAGTCATTACGAGAAGTATCCATTTTACAAAAAAGTTCGCTTAACACAACCAGTCAATGAGGACTTTGTCCAAACTTTGGGTTCTAATTTTGGTCTCACCGACGACGACGTGTACACCCACACCGACTACCTAGACACCAACATGCTCTGTGCAGACGGGAACAATCTTCGAGTTCGAGCCATCTACGATTATAGGGCGAGACGGGAGGACGAACTAAGCTTCATGAAAGGTGATATTATTTCAAACGTGATAAAAGTGGACGAAGGATGCGGATGGTGGAAGGGGACATTACTCACTCCAAGTGAAACATTTGGAAATCCTGGAGTTCTTGTCCAAGGTTGGTTTCCAGCAAACTACGTCCAAGAGCTGGAACCTGACGAGCTAGTCGACGAAGATGAAGAGTCCACACCTTTAGGCTCACTCCAAAAGGGTTCGGTTGAAATGACACTTGGTGCGTATGTAGAGCTCAGCCGTATCCCTGGCGGTGACTCGATTCCGTGCGTGATAAAAATTTACACGGATGGAAGTTCAAGCGGGGGTCCTCCTGGAGGGTCTACTCCATGCATAATTCTCGGCGTGAAATCCGAGACGGATGCAAAGGAATGGTGCGAGGCAATACGAGATACGGCTCAGAGTGCTAGCGACAGAGAGAACAAGAACAAAAGGATAGAGAGAATGAATGGGATTGCAAAGGAGCTCTCCAGTCTAATCGTGTACTGCTGCAGTGTAAACAAATTCAATATGGAAAGGGTTCGAAGCAAAGGGAAAGTGTTTTATGAAATGTATTCTTTCCCGGAAACAGCAGCAGAGAAACAAATGTGTGGACAAGATCGACCTTTCTTCCTCCATCATCATCAAGTACAGCTTAGTAGAGTGTATCCCAAAGGACAACGACTAGACTCATCAAATTACAATCCAGTTCCGCTTTGGAATGCGGGTTGCCAAATGGTAGCTCTCAATTATCAAACAGCTGACAAGCCCATGCAGCTTAATCAGGGAAAGTTCAGACAAAATGGAGGGTCCGGTTATATTCTCCGTCCCGATTTTATGTTCAAATCTTGCGAGGAAGAGTATGCGTTAGGGGCTAGCTCGGAGCCTATCATTATCTCATTAACGGTTTTGGGTGCAAGGCATCTGTCGAAATCAGGAAGGGGCATTGTTAGCCCTTTTGTTGAGGTGGAGTTGATTGGCAATACTTCTGAAAGCAGGAAAACTAAAACGATTAGCGATAATGGCTTGAATCCTTATTGGAATGAATGCTTTGAATTTGAAGTTCATTTCCCAGAGTTGGCAATGATTAGATTTATTGTTCAGGATGAGGATGTATTTGGAGATCCAAATTTCATTGGTCAGGCTTCGTATCCAGTCACGTGTCTTCGAGAAGGGTACCGGAGTGTTCCACTACAAAATGGGTTCTCGGAAGAGTTGGAGTTGAGCTCGCTTTTGGTTCATTATTCTGTTAAACGGGCACCAAATTTCATTTAAACATATAATTCTCATTGAAAGTCATAATATCATTTTATCTAATACAAATTATTTATATAATACTTGCACCATTACAGTTTTTTATTATTTAGTTTCACAAATAAATATAGTTTAATAGCTACAATTAGCAATTTAGGGGAAGTCCGTCATCAGTTTAGTAACAAAGTTAGTCTTGGGTGTAACTAGATTCATAAGTTCTCCAAAACATTTTTGACTTTCATTTTTTATCCAAAGTCAATTTAAATCGTCTCAGTGTTATAATAACTCACATTTTCTGCACAACTGAGGTCATTTTCCAATGTAATGTGTAGGTACAATTGTGAAAGGGGAAAGTCCAAAAGTAAAAAAATTCATCCACTGAATGCCGTTCTTTTTTGCTAAAAATACATAATGACATTAACATTGCATTTATCAAAGATGAAAGGGGTGAAAGTAGTATATATTTTTATATGTACTGGAGCGTGTTCCGTCTTCTATAAAAGTGATCTCTTTGTGTAGATTTATTATTCACACTCGAGCTGGACACAATATGTAAGAATGTATGATATTTCATATTAAACTACACTAGAGTTTTTAAGTAATGGGTGCACCAAATGCAATGTGTCAGACAATTTTGCACTCTTGAAATGTCAGTCCAGCATAAATATACAACAGGAGTGAACAAAATTATCTTATTGTCATATAGGTCGGTTGGCTTGATTCATATACCCGCATTACTTGCGTCATATGCAAATTATGTCATGTTAATCTTTCCTTGTCATAAGTCATGCGCAACATGTAATGAGGGATTAAGTATTTATACATTCACTTCATTTCTAAATTTAATGCTATATAAACTATTCATGTGATGACTCCAGGAACCCGTGTGACTTAATGTTAAATGGTGGAACAAACAATAATAGTTTTGTCCTGTTCGTGTAGTAGGTAAAAATGTTTAAACTTTGTAACCTCTATTAATGTCAACTCTTCCGTTTAATCTTGAATTTTTAGCAGAAAACGTTCATACAGTAATAGTATTTTTCAATGTCCATATCATTCATACGCATTTGAATTACGCATTTAATAAAATATATTAATTTGAAATCAATCAGATTGATAGACAGGAGATTATACTACCTAATTACATTACGAATGAACAAACTTTCTAGTGTCAGATCCAAATTCCAGATCTTTTCTATTTAACAACTTATACCATTAATGATATTAGAAGATAAATTAATAGAGAATAGCAAAATAGATCGTACGGGGCCCGGGCTATGCGTGTGGTTCAATGAAACCGTTGCTTTCATCTTCCATTTTACTTCCATAATGTTCATATGCAGTGTAGTAGAACACAAGAAAAGTAGTTTTTCTTAAAATTTTTATTTAGTATTATTGCTATATGCTTATTTTATATCAACATTGAATTAAAATGAACAACTAATTACATACTTTTATTTGTTCCATATTTTTACACGCATTTACGTTTTTACAATTTAATTTAGTTTTGCTAAACAACAACTATACAAACAGACTGGGCATATACCTTTCTTAAAACTCCAAATATTTGTGTGATTTTATTTTATGTACATGTATTGCAATGTGTGAAGCATGTTTCTAGTTTATACATTTTGCATTTTAATTTAACTAATTGTAGATCATCCAATTATTAGACAAAACGAATGACACTTTAGACACTTATTGTTAGTGCTGAGACAGTTAAAATCAATAAGGGCTAGGTATAAGGTATAATGCATTTAATCAATCATAATACTTACGTTTTGTCGTAACATCAACATAATATTATTGTACAATGCTACTAAATGTTATACAAACGACTTAAATTGCTGTAAGCACAATTATATATTCCTTATTTAATTGACACATTAAGTACTATGTTATATAGCACTTGACTAGTATTATCATTTTTATTATTTATTATTATTTCTACTGTAATCTACAATGTTGTTATTTTTATATTATTCCAATTGCAAGCGACAATTTAATTTAAAAACTCAATACAATCCCATCAGAAATACATTTAAAAATATTTTGGCTGGTTAATGTAATAATAACGAACGCAATTTTATTGTTAAGTTTTAAGCTAACTGTGTAGTTACAATCAATCATAATCATATCTTAAGTACGTCTATATGAATTGTACATAATTAAGTCATTCTATCTGTCAACAAAGCAATCATGATTTTGAACTTTTGAAGTTATATTTATAATCATACAAATTATGCATTTGCATAACAGTCATTCATAAATTAATACCATGTTTTGCTTTCGCACTATACTACTCACAAAACAAGAAACAAGTAAAAATGATATTGAAAAATAACAATAAAAACTAGAATAATATTTTGAATTATATACTATTTTTTATTACCAACACAAAGTCTATTCTATTCCCAAAATAGTGATCGAACAATGTTTACAGTTTAAAAATGTGATTCTGATGTGTGCAAACCACAAAAATGCAAAAATTAAAGTTGAGCAGAGTCTATAATATATTATATCTTTTAAAGTTTGTGTAAATAATAAAGATACTTATTACGGATGACGGAAAGCTTAAAAATATATGAATCGGTTTATTTATGCACACACAAGTCAATAAAGTTTCCTATAATTATTACTTTTAGCCCGCGGTTTGATTTAAATATGTCGTGTACACAGTATGAAAAATGTGTTTTATTTAAAATGTAGCTGCTTTTAAGATTAGTAATGAGTTATAACGAAAATAAACTATGTGTTTCATTGAAAACTAAAGTTTTTTCAATGTAAAAATGTTAATTCTATTTTTGGTGTTCATTTCACAGCCATAAATTTCATGAAATTTCAAATATATCTTTATAATTCACTGTTTATTAAAACTGAATAACTTTTTAACCAGAGCCCAGAACACAGCATTTATATTTGAACTACCACTGCAAGTTTTGGTTTTTGAACTACTTTTGCCCTTCATATTTATTATAGATGTCCTTTCCCTTTCATTTTTCATTAAAATACGAATGAGTGGGTGGGGTAGTAGGTAGAAATAAGTAAGCTACCCCTACTGACTTCCTTGTAGTCAATTTTGATACACGGAAATAATCTTTCAGCAATACAAATAATACATATAAGCAAATTATTCAATTTTAACTGCAAGGTCAGTTACTTTATAGAACGTTACAGTATTCAAGAGACAAAAGCAACCGAGCTTAGCTATTTTTTTGTATTTTCTTCAGCAAAATTTAGCGAAAGGACTTTTCCTACCGGCGGCATACGGTTTTTTATATACATTTGTCAGGGCGATTTCACACCAAGACGCTCGTTTCGCCATTTCATTCAGATTTCAAAAGACTATCAAGCATTGTGTGATCAAAGAGGAGGGTCGGTTATTTATGATTGGATCAAACATATTTGAAAGTCTGACTGACCTCATAAGTCATTACGAGAAGTATCCATTTTACAAAAAAGTTCGCTTAACACAACCAGTCAATGAGGACTTTGTCCAAACTTTGGGTTCTAATTTTGGTCTCACCGACGACGACGTGTACACCCACACCGACTACCTAGACACCAACATGCTCTGTGCAGACGGGAACAATCTTCGAGTTCGAGCCATCTACGATTATAGGGCGAGACGGGAGGACGAACTAAGCTTCATGAAAGGTGATATTATTTCAAACGTGATAAAAGTGGACGAAGGATGCGGATGGTGGAAGGGGACATTACTCACTCCAAGTGAAACATTTGGAAATCCTGGAGTTCTTGTCCAAGGTTGGTTTCCAGCAAACTACGTCCAAGAGCTGGAACCTGACGAGCTAGTCGACGAAGATGAAGAGTCCACACCTTTAGGCTCACTCCAAAAGGGTTCGGTTGAAATGACACTTGGTGCGTATGTAGAGCTCAGCCGTATCCCTGGCGGTGACTCGATTCCGTGCGTGATAAAAATTTACACGGATGGAAGTTCAAGCGGGGGTCCTCCTGGAGGGTCTACTCCATGCATAATTCTCGGCGTGAAATCCGAGACGGATGCAAAGGAATGGTGCGAGGCAATACGAGATACGGCTCAGAGTGCTAGCGACAGAGAGAACAAGAACAAAAGGATAGAGAGAATGAATGGGATTGCAAAGGAGCTCTCCAGTCTAATCGTGTACTGCTGCAGTGTAAACAAATTCAATATGGAAAGGGTTCGAAGCAAAGGGAAAGTGTTTTATGAAATGTATTCTTTCCCGGAAACAGCAGCAGAGAAACAAATGTGTGGACAAGATCGACCTTTCTTCCTCCATCATCATCAAGTACAGCTTAGTAGAGTGTATCCCAAAGGACAACGACTAGACTCATCAAATTACAATCCAGTTCCGCTTTGGAATGCGGGTTGCCAAATGGTAGCTCTCAATTATCAAACAGCTGACAAGCCCATGCAGCTTAATCAGGGAAAGTTCAGACAAAATGGAGGGTCCGGTTATATTCTCCGTCCCGATTTTATGTTCAAATCTTGCGAGGAAGAGTATGCGTTAGGGGCTAGCTCGGAGCCTATCATTATCTCATTAACGGTTTTGGGTGCAAGGCATCTGTCGAAATCAGGAAGGGGCATTGTTAGCCCTTTTGTTGAGGTGGAGTTGATTGGCAATACTTCTGAAAGCAGGAAAACTAAAACGATTAGCGATAATGGCTTGAATCCTTATTGGAATGAATGCTTTGAATTTGAAGTTCATTTCCCAGAGTTGGCAATGATTAGATTTATTGTTCAGGATGAGGATGTATTTGGAGATCCAAATTTCATTGGTCAGGCTTCGTATCCAGTCACGTGTCTTCGAGAAGGGTACCGGAGTGTTCCACTACAAAATGGGTTCTCGGAAGAGTTGGAGTTGAGCTCGCTTTTGGTTCATTATTCTGTTAAACGGGCACCAAATTTCATTTAAACATATAATTCTCATTGAAAGTCATAATATCATTTTATCTAATACAAATTATTTATATAATACTTGCACCATTACAGTTTTTTATTATTTAGTTTCACAAATAAATATAGTTTAATAGCTACAATTAGCAATTTAGGGGAAGTCCGTCATCAGTTTAGTAACAAAGTTAGTCTTGGGTGTAACTAGATTCATAAGTTCTCCAAAACATTTTTGACTTTCATTTTTTATCCAAAGTCAATTTAAATCGTCTCAGTGTTATAATAACTCACATTTTCTGCACAACTGAGGTCATTTTCCAATGTAATGTGTAGGTACAATTGTGAAAGGGGAAAGTCCAAAAGTAAAAAAATTCATCCACTGAATGCCGTTCTTTTTTGCTAAAAATACATAATGACATTAACATTGCATTTATCAAAGATGAAAGGGGTGAAAGTAGTATATATTTTTATATGTACTGGAGCGTGTTCCGTCTTCTATAAAAGTGATCTCTTTGTGTAGATTTATTATTCACACTCGAGCTGGACACAATATGTAAGAATGTATGATATTTCATATTAAACTACACTAGAGTTTTTAAGTAATGGGTGCACCAAATGCAATGTGTCAGACAATTTTGCACTCTTGAAATGTCAGTCCAGCATAAATATACAACAGGAGTGAACAAAATTATCTTATTGTCATATAGGTCGGTTGGCTTGATTCATATACCCGCATTACTTGCGTCATATGCAAATTATGTCATGTTAATCTTTCCTTGTCATAAGTCATGCGCAACATGTAATGAGGGATTAAGTATTTATACATTCACTTCATTTCTAAATTTAATGCTATATAAACTATTCATGTGATGACTCCAGGAACCCGTGTGACTTAATGTTAAATGGTGGAACAAACAATAATAGTTTTGTCCTGTTCGTGTAGTAGGTAAAAATGTTTAAACTTTGTAACCTCTATTAATGTCAACTCTTCCGTTTAATCTTGAATTTTTAGCAGAAAACGTTCATACAGTAATAGTATTTTTCAATGTCCATATCATTCATACGCATTTGAATTACGCATTTAATAAAATATATTAATTTGAAATCAATCAGATTGATAGACAGGAGATTATACTACCTAATTACATTACGAATGAACAAACTTTCTAGTGTCAGATCCAAATTCCAGATCTTTTCTATTTAACAACTTATACCATTAATGATATTAGAAGATAAATTAATAGAGAATAGCAAAATAGATCGTACGGGGCCCGGGCTATGCGTGTGGTTCAATGAAACCGTTGCTTTCATCTTCCATTTTACTTCCATAATGTTCATATGCAGTGTAGTAGAACACAAGAAAAGTAGTTTTTCTTAAAATTTTTATTTAGTATTATTGCTATATGCTTATTTTATATCAACATTGAATTAAAATGAACAACTAATTACATACTTTTATTTGTTCCATATTTTTACACGCATTTACGTTTTTACAATTTAATTTAGTTTTGCTAAACAACAACTATACAAACAGACTGGGCATATACCTTTCTTAAAACTCCAAATATTTGTGTGATTTTATTTTATGTACATGTATTGCAATGTGTGAAGCATGTTTCTAGTTTATACATTTTGCATTTTAATTTAACTAATTGTAGATCATCCAATTATTAGACAAAACGAATGACACTTTAGACACTTATTGTTAGTGCTGAGACAGTTAAAATCAATAAGGGCTAGGTATAAGGTATAATGCATTTAATCAATCATAATACTTACGTTTTGTCGTAACATCAACATAATATTATTGTACAATGCTACTAAATGTTATACAAACGACTTAAATTGCTGTAAGCACAATTATATATTCCTTATTTAATTGACACATTAAGTACTATGTTATATAGCACTTGACTAGTATTATCATTTTTATTATTTATTATTATTTCTACTGTAATCTACAATGTTGTTATTTTTATATTATTCCAATTGCAAGCGACAATTTAATTTAAAAACTCAATACAATCCCATCAGAAATACATTTAAAAATATTTTGGCTGGTTAATGTAATAATAACGAACGCAATTTTATTGTTAAGTTTTAAGCTAACTGTGTAGTTACAATCAATCATAATCATATCTTAAGTACGTCTATATGAATTGTACATAATTAAGTCATTCTATCTGTCAACAAAGCAATCATGATTTTGAACTTTTGAAGTTATATTTATAATCATACAAATTATGCATTTGCATAACAGTCATTCATAAATTAATACCATGTTTTGCTTTCGCACTATACTACTCACAAAACAAGAAACAAGTAAAAATGATATTGAAAAATAACAATAAAAACTAGAATAATATTTTGAATTATATACTATTTTTTATTACCAACACAAAGTCTATTCTATTCCCAAAATAGTGATCGAACAATGTTTACAGTTTAAAAATGTGATTCTGATGTGTGCAAACCACAAAAATGCAAAAATTAAAGTTGAGCAGAGTCTATAATATATTATATCTTTTAAAGTTTGTGTAAATAATAAAGATACTTATTACGGATGACGGAAAGCTTAAAAATATATGAATCGGTTTATTTATGCACACACAAGTCAATAAAGTTTCCTATAATTATTACTTTTAGCCCGCGGTTTGATTTAAATATGTCGTGTACACAGTATGAAAAATGTGTTTTATTTAAAATGTAGCTGCTTTTAAGATTAGTAATGAGTTATAACGAAAATAAACTATGTGTTTCATTGAAAACTAAAGTTTTTTCAATGTAAAAATGTTAATTCTATTTTTGGTGTTCATTTCACAGCCATAAATTTCATGAAATTTCAAATATATCTTTATAATTCACTGTTTATTAAAACTGAATAACTTTTTAACCAGAGCCCAGAACACAGCATTTATATTTGAACTACCACTGCAAGTTTTGGTTTTTGAACTACTTTTGCCCTTCATATTTATTATAGATGTCCTTTCCCTTTCATTTTTCATTAAAATACGAATGAGTGGGTGGGGTAGTAGGTAGAAATAAGTAAGCTACCCCTACTGACTTCCTTGTAGTCAATTTTGATACACGGAAATAATCTTTCAGCAATACAAATAATACATATAAGCAAATTATTCAATTTTAACTGCAAGGTCAGTTACTTTATAGAACGTTACAGTATTCAAGAGACAAAAGCAACCGAGCTTAGCTATTTTTTTGTATTTTCTTCAGCAAAATTTAGCGAAAGGACTTTTCCTACCGGCGGCATACGGTTTTTTATATACATCAAAATATAATTTGTTTTAATAAAAGTTAGTTCTACGCTGCTTATCTGGTATTTTTACTTGATTTAGTTAGCCTATTCTCTATAGACGCAGAGCATTTCAGTAATTGGAATAAATTGAATTGAATGTATTGGAATTCTAAGAATGATTTTTTTTTCTGATGATGATGACCATGTTTTTCTTGTGTCCTTCTTGAAAAGAAAATTTGCTTAAGGGATGAAAATTAATGGAGCACCGATTGGGTAGCCGTCTCCATTTGCCCCAAGTGTAGAGTCTTTCAGTTCTTCATCACCGTACATTGGGAGAAAGTTGTCCTGTGTTACTTCATTTCGTTTGCCAAATCTATAAAAAGAAAATACTTTGATGATCTATCGAAAGCAAGGGTTTCTAAACCTATATTACAATCTGGGTGAATGAATATATATGTCCGATGTGGGTGTACACACTATATTTTGGTGCCACAGATGACAGACATAGTGAATAAATATATTGACCACCCACTTATATACAAGAAATTCTTTAATTTGCCTCAAGTTTGTACTGAAATCGTACTTTTATTATTTATATTATAATAATCCCATAAATTTCCAATACTTTATCTCCGCTTTGCAGTAATTTACTATAGCATATTTGGAGACGTCAGCGTGAACGTGATAAGGAACTAATAATATATTTGCAATTATTATCTATCTGAAATGATTTCCAATTTACCAGGGATTCGTTGACTGACGTACATTATTGAGTTCAGTCGTCACATGAGTCATTCAACTACTACACTGCTATATGCTCAATGTGCAGGTATATTTGATATAAATACTTACGTATTAAAAAGGCGGAAAAGTTATAAAAGGATTTTTGTAAAATAGTGTAAAGGTAGAGGATACCATTCAGATAGAAATGCTGACGATTTAGAGTTGGAAGAAGGGAAAGGTATGGTGCACGAGGCTCAAATGATTTTCTCTATTTATGCTCCACTAGACAAAGTAAATATTATCATGTTTCCTGTTGCTTCACTCGCCTAATTTTCTCTATCTTTTTTATTGCTATTGCTCCATCTCTTTTTTCACTTTCACTTGCGATATGAGCTCTTTATCCCAAAAAGATGAGCATTCTACATAAAATATACATATGAGCTTTGCATATGTGTGATGTGTGCTTACACGCAAACTTGTTGACATGAAAAAATGTCCGGGTTTACTGTTCTCAGTTTACAGCTAAAATGATATACAATTCCCCATTTCTTTTTCTCTTTACATTTTTTCCGTGAGTTTTATAGTTTTCTTGTTTGTCTCTACGAAAATTGATGGTAAGGTGAAAATACAAACTTGTGTGGTAGATACAGTAATGATGATGGTGAAAGTAACCGTCAGACTTCAGACGTGCCCATTATATATTATTATTGCTCATCATCTCATTCGTTTTTTATCATCTTCTGGTTCGCTTGGGTTAGCAAAGCACTTACAACTCTCATTTCCCCCCACTAAAACAGCAACATAGGTATGAACAAGTTGCAAGAAGAAAACGGAAAAGATTGCAAAAACAAGTATTTTCTTTTTGTACGCTCTCTCGCTCATATACTTATTTCGTAAAGAAAAATAATAAATTGTATCCAACCAAATCTAATCTTTAGTCTTTTCATCTTGTTTACCCTGCAAGGATTTTCTTGCTTTGCCTTTTATAGGCGGCAGGCGAGCAATTTATATGGTAAAGTATAAAGACAAACCCTTCTCTGACGGTTCCATATATGACACTGTATGATATGATGACGTTTTAAGACAAACTGGATTTAATGGCAGAGTATCTTGTTTTTCTTTTCTTATTCACAGCTTTCTTTACCAACAGGCGGGGTTAAAATAGTTATTGCTACTTGAAGGAATAATGGCACATCATAACAAGCATTCATTCTCCGCTACCGATGAAATTTGTCACGTTTATTGTCTCCCATGAAAAACAAAAGCATAATAATTTGTTGCAAACAATGACATTTTGAATTTTTTATGATGGCTAGTCTGACCAAACAGAGCCCTGCAAACGAGATAAACTTTTAACTTGTTTGTATGTACAAGTAAATATATAGCATTTGTGTGAGTGTGGATTGTTATAGGTCTTTTAGGATGAGATTAAAGAGTTAAAGATACAGAAACGTTAATAAATACCTACATATCAGCGACCCATTTAATGCCTCTGTTTTAAGTAAGTGTTGTTAAATGAATCAAGAGACAACAAAGTTTCAACACAGCGGTAACTACTTATGGAGACGAATTTTTATGAGTTCTACTTTTGACAAGAATGAATTACATTACCACAGTGCACATATGCATCTTTAGCAGGTTAACTATTCATTCAAGTATTTTATGCGACCATTTTGGTCTGGTTCTCTGGCCATACGATGGACACAAGTTTTATGATTGTTGATGGCGACAGGCTAGTAAAACAGTTACACATGGTGGTCTGTATATCTATTTTGCTCATCTCATTTAGCCATTTACACTTGCTCAAGAGATGTGGGGGAGGACTGGGAATACTGGAAGGCGAGTAACTTTACATCATCTAAAAATATATCATTCATCCTAGCCAAAAAAAGCATGATAACTCAGCATTGTTTTCTTTGATGACAGAGGTAATATTTTTTATACTCGGGTGTATGGAGACACAAGGTTATTTTGGTAGAGGGCAACGGAAGGATAATTGTCTCATTATCCTTATAAGTATCCTTATCCATTGGTAGAATGAGAGGGAGAGAATGATGAGATTCTTTTTTAAACCAGAGAACATACTACTGTACGTTGGTATATAGTTTTCTATGCCTTAAGTGCTACGGGAGTTTTGGATTAACATGTCACCATACATAATCTTCTTGTGTGGTCTTTTTTGTGTAGAGAGAGCCATTAATAATTACAACTGTATTTTTGTGTTTTTAACAAGCGTAGCATTTTTTCTGTAGTAACATACCTGGGTCGTGCTTTTGCTCCATATTTTCTATCCATCTCCTGCAAATTCCACAGTCTGAGTGCTACATCGCCAATCTCAGACCTGGGATACCTCAGGTTCACTTGTCCGCTGAAATGAAGAGAAAAGAGAGAGAAAATATGATTAAGGTAGATATGGATGGCACACGGTTCCGTGCAAAACTTAGGATTTGACGATTGTGCAAGCCAAAAATAGGAGATAAGCAATTCAACGACGTAATGCTTCTGGCATTTTGGCATATCATATTCTAATTCTACTAATGAAACGATAATACAAACAAAATGATAGTTACTACACATTTTTGTGTTGACGTCGTATCAAAATCTGATATAACGTCAAGTGTAAAGCATCATATAATAAGTATGCAATATTTCATGTTCTTTATATTATAGAATAGGTATATGTTTGGGTTAAAATGGGTGATGATGGAAAGCGAGGGAGCAAATCTTATTTTTTCGATACAAATAAACCTTTGCATCCAACTTCATCCAACCGTTTTCGCTGTCGGATACTGTCTTTTACTGACGTTCTGGAATAAAATGGGCCAATGTAATATATTTCCCTAGTCAACTTTATCAGGGAAGGTCTAGTGTCCATTTCTGACAGAAGATACTATTGTTCGAGTTTTCCTTTTCTCTACTCGTATCAAATTCAGAGGATTATTCAAGTGTAAGATTACTTTATGCCCTTCAATTGGTGAAAAAGTAACATCTAGCAAGAGTGCTTCTTGTGACCCCGCATTATTTGGATTGACATCTGATCTTGATCTAGGTACTTGTTGATACTTTGGGTGTGGGTGGTTAGTGTTGTATTGAGACCAATTGAAGAAAATACTAAATACTCCATTCCTAGAACGCAAATGTGGGTTTTAAATGCCACACTTTTGGTTACTGGAAATTTGATCATTCGTACGAAAACAAAATTTCCGTATGTCTAATGGCCAAAGTCGCATGGATTGACTACATAAGATTTTATCGCATTTAAGCAGCACGTTGATACGTAATCCGTAGCCGTAATAGAATTATATATGGTTCAAATAGAACACAGCACATTAATTGATTAATTTATTTATGTATTCTTTAATTATGGATGCCAGTCAAAAAAAGCTTATCGTTGGAAAAATTGGTTATTATGCTGATAAGTGCTCTCTGTATCATTTACTGTTACCAATATTTTTGATGATTATTTATTTGCTTTAATGCAGGTTGGGTGTTTATATAGCTGCTACGTGGATCTCTGTGCTAATTATCATGTCACATGTCACCAAAGCTTCGTTAGTTCAACCAACGGTTTTATTTCACTTCATTGCTAAGCAAACATTTTCACTACCTCACACTCATAGGTTAGTTTTATCGAGAATTCGTTTTAAGTTTATTGCCCGAATCACGAGAGATAGATGAATACAAACGCAGCTTACTAAGCCAACTAACTGCCTTCTTCCCTTCGTGTGTACATCTCCTTTTTGTCACGCTACAGCACAAATTTTATCGTCAGCATTTATTTCCGCATCCCTCATCATCGTTCCCTGAGATGTGACACGCCTAAACAGCAGTTTTAAGATATCATGGTTTTTTCACAAACCAAACCGCGTTGGAAAAGGTTTACTCAGTATTCCACCTACGTCATCGTGTTCAACTTGGTTGTCCCCAAGATGAAAGCCAATAATGTTCTCCCGATACCCCAAAAGTGCGCTTCATGCTTTCTAGCCCACAAAACCGCACTGGAGCTTTAAATATCTTTCTTTTATTTTCAAGTTTCAACCTTACTGAATAAATAAATCTACTGATGAATGGTATTACGTCATGTTCAAAAATCTGAGGCAGAAAAGTGTGTCTACCCACTCATAGCACAAATGAAATCGCTACGCGTACGAGGATTACTTCGTAAGAAAATCAAAATCGGGGGCGTATTATATGATGGGTTGACATCTATACCTATATATTGCTGGAGAAAATTAACAAAAAAGGGAGAAAGTACTAGCTTATAGTGGATACTTCACTGTGTACTTACAGTGCTAAGAGTGCCCAAACTAACAAGAAATAGTGAGCTATATATAATCTAAAAATGTAAAAAAAGATACTATTTCTGTTGGACTTTTTTCATTCATGCGAGGAACACGCCAACGAAGATCCCATCAGTTCATTATGACATCACCTGAGGGTGTTGCCTTTTTCATGCTCATTGTTTAGTATACTTTTTTATTACGAAATAAGGAAGTAGAATGACTTCTGTTTCAAGAAAATACGAGTATAGTAACAAGAGAAAATAATCTTGACAAGATGGTCCAAGCAAATATACTCTTGTTACTTCATCAAAAACGGGAAAAACTGTCTTTCTCATTTTTTTGAGAGTATCCTTTCAGTTTACTTTCTCTTTTTCTCATTCGTCCATATAGTCTCTATTCCATCATCCTCGTTTTTCGTACACATCGTCATCACTGCTACTTTAAGTTCCATCACACATATGCACATGACTCGATTACTTTATCAAGTGACGTGCAAAAACGTTCTTTGTACTTGACTACTTACGCATTCCCAGGCCATCATGTAATCAGCATATTCTATCATCATGATTGTTGTTTTCTGCCAGACTTGCTCTGCCAACACCTTTTGTCAAAGCATCCTCTTCCTCTTCAACAACTGATTCTTTTTTGTTGCGTATCTTCCTTCTCATAACGAACATTATAGAAGATGGACAATCATATGCAATAAGCTTATTTACTTTGACCGAAAAGGAAAATGGAAACTTTTCTCCTTTCAAAAGAGAAAGATAAAATATGAAAATCTACTTTCATTCTGGTTCTAGGAGAGAATACCAAAACAGGTGGAACAAAAAAAACAGAAGAGATTTCTTTTGTTTTCTTTCCGTGGAGGAATTTCAGGAATTTTTTGGGATAGAAAAGAAATCCCTGAAATATTATGTCATGTTAGTATGCAAGCAATATAAGCAGTATATCAGTATATATATTGTTTCAAGGAAGGATGTGATACGTGTGTGTAGAAATAGATTTCAAAAGAATAGCAATGCAGTGAGGTAGAATTTTATTTTTTGACTGAAACCTCAGCCATGCACACAAAGGTCACTGGTAGCCAGTTCTAACAATTTTTGCTCCAATTTTGATTACATTTCGTCACTTTTTTAGGGAAAAAGGTGTGGGTTCAGTGGATAGTGCCGTCACAGTATGTAGGTGTATGTAGCAGATAAAATGCTAGCGAATAGCTAAAAAGGGTAAAGATTTCATGGGAATTGTTCAATGCAATGGCTGAATGGTCAAAGTACCTTTCATGTCCACTTACAACATATTAAGCAACATCTTTGTTTACATCTTCCACTGTTTCCCGTAAACATGCTAATTTGATGTATACCATTTTTATCTCGTTAGTCTAATTGGACAGAATGGTGATTTAAATTTATACTTTGCTGACGGATTTATGATTTACAATAATGGTAGGTATTTATAGATTTAAATGTCCCCGAATTGGCAAGAACTCGAAATTAATATTAGTAGCCCTCAGGATATACACGCGCTATTTCAACTGTGTTTTTTCTCTCTCTCTCGCTATTTGGTGGAATATATTATTTGTACACT